>JARQZK010000723.1:527500-540000 GCA_030704885.1 Cynegetis impunctata
TAATTGAGTAGGGAGTTTTTAATTTCTTCCACAGTGATCCCTAAACACAATTAACATATGTCCGTTTCCCAATTAATCACCCTATATATATATATATATATATATATATATATATATATATATATATATATATATATATATATATATATATTTATATATATATATATATATATATATATATATATATATATAATTATATATATATATATATATATATATATATATATATATATATATATATATATATATATATATATATATATATATATATATATATATATAATATAGGTATATAGATATTGGAATCGTTACTCATTCTGTACAGTATTTAATTTAATGGGAACATTGACTTGTTGACGAAAAAATTGTCTCCTTGTTCATTTCATCAGAAAAATGATTGTTCCATCCGTTATCTTGGGAAATCCATGAAACGATGAATAACATTGCGAAGGAATTTCCCAGTAGAGAAGAGGTGCTGAGATTCGCTTACACCATTACTCATTTCATAAAAAAAATATAGATGGCGCTTAATCGACTGAAAAATAAAGATGAGAACCTTCGATGAATCATTCAAGATAATTACTACATTAATTTCGGATTATACATAAAGTACTTAAATATGCAGAAACATTATTGCTTAACTGATTACAACTTCGGCAATAGAATAAAAATCGAATATTCTGTGAAATACAAGCAAATAGATTTCAAACAGTTGAATTATACAACATACTTTTGCTTTTAGATTTAGAGGATTTGAAGGGGATTTTTTGTCACGAATTTTGTGATTTTGTAAATTTGCATTAATTACCACAAATATATATATTTATTTGATTGGTTCTCTATGAATTCACTACATGTTAACGCCGCAAAGACTAATTTTTCATAACTATAATAACAATAGCAATCTCAATATCAGTGTATTACAATGGCACTGTATTACACAGAGTTGGTAGTGTTAAATTCTTGGGAGTTATGCTTGATGAAAACTTGAATTGGAAGGCTGCTAGTGTTAAATTCTTGGGAGTTATACTTGATGAAAACTTGAATTGAGAGGCTCACTGTCACAGTGTGTGCACAATAATTTATTCTTTGTGCTACATACCGAGACATCTGAAACATGTTGTCTCTATTGAGCAGATTTTACAACTTTACGATGCACAAGTCTCTTCAAGACTGAATTATGGGATAGGCTTTTGGGGAGCATCCTCCGCTGCTAGGGATGTGTTCATTAGTCAAAAACGGGTGGTTAGGTGAATTGAAAGTATTGTCATTACGATCGATTTTGATTCTTGAACTTGCTTCCTTGATATATCGAAATCGAAGAGGGTTTCTTCGGAGTGCTGACTTTCAGACTTATCCTACTCGCAACAATCACACTTTGAGGTTGCCTAGTTTTAAATATAGAATAGATTTAATGTCTCCTTCCTCACTTGAAATCAGAGTGTTTAACAAGTTGGATGAAAATATAAAGCGTTCATATGTATATATATATATATATATATATATATATATATATATATATATATATATATATATATATATAATATATATATATATATATATATAAATATATATATATATATATATATATATATATATATATATATATATATATATATATTGTCATACTGTTTGACGTTACGTCCCTTCAGAAGTACGATATAGTATGTATATTTTATATATAGTATCGTCTATTCTCAAACATTTTGAGATATAGTTTTTTAAATTTTCATTAGAAATTAGTGTTACGAAAAAATGTTTACCACCCACGCACGGATACTGCTACCACTATTATCAATCAATGTTTGCTCAGATAAGCTCGTTTGCATAAATAACTATTTAATAATCGTCAGATCATTTAAAAAGTTATTTATATCGAAGCTCATTTTAAATTCAAGAATATCTTATTTTTCCGATTTTAACCAATTCAGCTCTCTTTTCATCAACATGAATTAAAATATTATCGTTCTTTTGATAAAGAGGTCGATGAAAGATTTCATGCTGCTGGATAGACTTTCAATTTTACTCTAGTCTAGAATTTCTAGTCATGGTAGAACAACCCTAGAAAATACAGAGATATGTGTGCTTTCTTGCACGCCCGAAGTGTGTAAATTATTGTCAACAATGGACACCTTAGACATCAATGTTTTGAGAGATGGTAATTATTAAATCTCAGGGACATATACGTTAATAGGCTCAGAGAAATGATGTCAAAAAAAAACGAATACTCCAGGCTCATTATGGACTGTTTCATAGTTTGGCTGTTTATAGGGTTATTCGCTGGGTAGGTTACAAAAAAGAATACTTGAAATTGAAGGAGTTGGAGAAAACCAGATATAAAAGCTTACAGACTATTTTACATGGATTGTGCATTGGTCAAATAATGTACTTCAATTTGTTGTCCAATGAAATGAAAGTTTTGAATGTTTCAAAAGGTGTAGTGCGCAGTCTGTAACTATTACGATCTTAGCGAATGATAAAATTGTATTTCATTTGATTCATATTTTGTATTTTTTTAAAAAGATTTTGTGTTGTTTGCATTTTTTTTTTGAACTCATTATTGATTGTATTATTCTTATTTTTGATATTTATGAAAATATTATTTTTGGCAACCTATGTACGGGCAATTTTGCCTCTTATAGGTAATTTTTTTAAATGTGAAAGCACGGTCGGGCCCGAACCCACGAACAACGGTAACCTAAACGATACAACATAAACTATCTCGCTGAGCCACTGAGTCATCTTTATAATAAATGAAGTAGCATATGGTGCTAATGAATTCAATTTGGATTTGAGAAGATGATTCGTTTCATCACTACATGTGAGTGTAACTTCTTCGTCGATTTCAGTGATAAATCTTGAAAATTTGTCGAGTTGTTTTCCTCCTTTCTGGCATTTAAATACCATTAATCAAATACGAACAGACGAAGTTATATTCGTAAAATGATATACATTTCATTCTACAGATGATACAAATATGTCGCAAATATATCAACCAGAATGTGCTGTTCTCATACTACACTGAACAATATTACGAGAATGTTTTATGTTTGCAAGTTTTTCCCCGTATTTCATTTTCGATACTGTATCCACATTTCAGCAACACTACTCTATTACTGGCAACGTGGTGGCAGTATATATGCCATATATCATCGAGTGATATGAAAATATTGTTTCTAATAATTGACAATAAGGAGGTTTCGCTCTACTCTTAATGAAACATTTTTGACGGAACGGAATAAAAACGTACTTGCTTTAAGTTTCACTAACACATTAACAACAGCACCTATATTTTGAGTTGAGATTACAACAAAGTTTGAAGTGAAAATGGTTTACTCTCGTTAAATATATGTCCGTGCAGAACAGAAGGTAATTATATATCTATATATATATATATATACATATATATAGGTATATATATATATATATATATATATATATATATATATATATATATATATATATATATATAAATATATAACTGAGATTGAATTCTCGCACATCACTTGGTGAAACATCATAAAGAATAAAGCATAAACTTTAAAATAAAAACACTTGGCTTATGTTTCACAAAATAAAAAATATTTAGATACTGTATTTAGCAGTAACAAAAAGTCGACATGTTTCGAGTTATGAACTCATTATCAAGACTGACTACAGGAGAGTATTACATTCTATTTTATAAAACAGACAAAAGCAAAGGTGATACCTGAAAATCAATTTGTTCGTTTACAAAGGGTAATTGACTATTATGGGCGGAACTTATTTCGAGAATTTCAAGAAGATCAAGGCGTTTTCCTTTGTTACCTGAATATAACAATTTGGTTTTGTTGAAATCCAGGAAGTGATTGAATTTTATACAATGTTCAGAGAAGCCAGTGGTATTTTTGTTTTGTAAAATTGACTTTTTATGTTCTTCAACACGAATATTTATATACCTTCCTGTCTGTCCAATACAGGAAGCAGGATATTCGTCGCTAAATATTTTGTAAATACCACTGTTTTCTCCGATGTTAGATTTTTCTTTATTATTGACCAAGAATGTCTTCAAGTTTCTTTTATTTGTACAAATTGTTTTAACGTTATTTTCCGATAGTCTGTTACAAATTTTGCTACTCAAATTAGGCACATAATTTATTGAGAAGTATTTTTGTTCTTCATTAATAGTTTGCTTGGGGTATATTGAATGCAACAGATACTTTATTCGTTTTTTCCCAATGAGCTTGTCGATAAGACTTTCATTGTAACCGTTATTGATGGCTAATAATTTAATTGTATTAACTTCAGTTTGAAAATTTGTTTCCTATAATAGAATCGTGAACAACCTATGTATGAACGAATGAAAATCACTGAGTTTTATTTTAATGTGTTGGTTACTGTCGCTGTGAATGAAAGTATCTGTGAAGGTTGGTTTTCTTCACAGATACTTTAATTCACAGCGACAGTAACCAACACATTCAGGTAACAAAGGAAAACGCCTTGACCTTCTTGAAATTCTCGAAATAAGTTCTGCCCATAATAGTCAATTGAACAAATTGATTTTCAGGTATCACCTTTGCTTTTGTCTGTTTTATAAATTACGATGCAATACTCTCCTGTAGTCCTGTAGTCTTGATAATGAGTTCATAACTCGAAACATGTCGACTTTTCGTTACTGCTAAATATAGTATCTAAATATTTTTTATATTGTGAAACATAAGCCAAGTGTTTTTATTTTAAAGTTTATACTTTATTATATATATATATATATATATATATATATATATATATATATATATATATATATATATATATATAAATATATATATATCTATATATATATATATATATATATATATATATATATATATATATATATATATATATATATATATATATATATATATGTATATATATATATATATATATATATATATATATATATATCTATATGTGTTGATAATGAATGCTATTCGAGTATTGTCGTCAGTGAAGCTTAGGTACCATTTTGGTTTGAGACTAATTTAGGATCATTTTATATGATGCATGGGAAAAGGGATGGTTACAAGATTGACCATTATGGCAAAACGGCATAAGAAGTATGCAGATCTGCACTTAACTTGCACTATCGACACGTATTTGCGTTTGATGTATCAAGCCTCACAGTTGTTAGAAAAGCACATAGGATTCAAGCTTCAATAGCAGCCAGCGCCCTGTGCCAAACTTGGACGAAAGCCTTAGAGATATCTAGGACAACTGTTTTTGATTCTCCATGATTCTCGATTACGTTTATCCAAACATGTGTAACATAGTTGAGCAAATCACCTGTAGAAGATGACATTTCTTGTCACTAATGAGACTATTCTACTCGAGATATTTCACTATAAGTGAATAAATTGGGGATTCAGTTACTTAGGACAAAACGGGTAGTATATACTTCAATTATCCATCATATTCAGGCAATAATTTGGTATGGTATGCTATATAAAAAAATCAAATATTTTATATGGCATACCATGCAGGGACTGTGACAAACAATACATTGGACAGACATCACAGAGACTACAAGATATACTCAACGCACAGAAATACACTAAAACTGCATCAACTGCACTTAACAAAGAAAAGACACTTAATGGACATGACTTTGACTATGACGCAACTAGATTATTGATAACAGAACCAAAACAAAGACACTGAGAAATTTGGGAAATGATCCATACAAAACTAAATTTAGAAGACACTGTTAATGATAGACAAGATAGGTTTAAGCCAATTTTATACACCTTTCATATCAAGAACAAGAGAAAAAGAAGAAGAAACAGAACACAGCACATAAGTTGATAGGACATTAACTGACAGTGGACGACGAAATTTTTAGATACACTTTTTAATGACCAAATCTGTTATGTTTGTTTTAAAATACATTACTTAAATGTTCTTGTTTGTTTCATTTTGATCAGAGGTAAGAGACTTTACTCTCAAAAGGACCATTATTGTAATTACTCATTGTCACAATTTTTTGCAGATTGTAAGGTTCTAAGTTGTATACTGAAGAACTCTCTGAAACGTTTATAATTATATTTTTGTCATTATAATTTTTTTGTATATTTGTTTACACCTGTACTGCCAATCCAAAAACTCAGATCATATATATATATATATATATATATATATATATATATATATATATATATATATATATATATATATATATATATATATATATATATATATATATATATATATATATATATATATATATATATATTTAATATTTTCATCGGCGCCGGACGTTTAGAGACTTGGGAGATTGGTGATTTGTGTGGTCCGGCAGTTGGCGAGTGCCATGTTCAATATGTTCTGAGAAGAACCCAATGAGTCCGGAACAGGTTGTCTACTGTTTATCTTGAAGATGGATGGTAGTTCACGTCGGGACTCATGTAACTAACTCCCCTTCATTTGATTAATTTCGATTTTTCGAATCAGCATTTTAGTTTTCTATTTTATATTAGTACACGAATTGCCACGAATATTTAATTTATATATAATATATATATATATATATATATATATATATATATATATATATATATATATATATATATATATATATATATATATATATATATACTTATGTATTGTTTATTATTTCATGCTGAAAAGTTGAATCTAAGAGTCAATGTTAATATATCTAGTTGAATATTGAACAAACATGCTATGTAGGTATATTTGGATTTCAGCTTTAGCAATTCCGCATGTGCTGTGTTTATTGTGGTCTAATGGGATGATAGAATTTCTATGTCAGCCATGAAATTTTCATTCGAACATCGTTTTAGCTATTTCCAACAATAAATACGAAATGCAGGTCAAATAGAGTAGCGGATCTGGTGACCTTGTTCAGAATAACAAACAATAGAATACCGAACAAGCAATTTTATTTGGCGAAAACTCAATATTCAAATTGAATTTATAACAGATTGACTCTCGCAGATGAATTCTGATATTCAATAGTCACGTTTTCAATTATACGAAAAAATTCACTAGGCTGCCCTCGACTGAAAATGTGTCAATCATGTAGATACATTTACTTAGACCAGCTCAATGCCAATCGTATTGTGTGAAATCAACAACAAAGCTTTCAATTTCCTTCTCGAAATGTCAATCTCTATTTTCGAATCCACAGCACGAGATGTTTAATATTAAATTCTATTCGATCAGAATCTAAAAGAGTCACCTCTATATTATGTTACATTCACAGGAGTTTCAATGAAAATGAAGTAGAGAGATCCTCACTAGTTAGTGAGTAAATAAAAAAATATGTCTTTCAGAAGGTAGTCATTTAAGATGCAAGAAGCAATATCTCAAAATAGCTTTCTCCAGGAAGTAATATTCAAATTCAATTGGAATTGATGATTACTAACATTATTCAGTTTTATTATAGAATCTAAATTTAAAAATTAGCTAGTATGATTGTCAAGTGAGAAGCAGCTGTGACATGGGTAATTGCTGAATACAATTTAATTATTTGTATCAATAGTTTTACGATTTGAATGATTTCTTCTTTCCTACTCATGATTTCCTGTACTCAGGTAGTAGGAGATTTTAAAATTTTTTTCTGGACTTACACTTGTTTTTCAAATAATCAAATAATCAATGTCTTTCAAATGATAAGTTTGTTGTTGGAACCAATTCACCATCAAACATTTCTGAACTACTAAAAATGTTTCGTAATTCAATGCGATAAAGTTTCTTAATCCTTCTGCAGAGTCAAGGCTTATGAAATCTCAAAAGCTGATCTAATTAACTCTTTTATTCAAACCAACTGGGAAATGAAGTACTGTACACTGGGAGAAATCCAGATTTATAGAAATTATCATAATTCTTTCGATATTTTCAAGAAGGTCCTCTGTTCAATATATCCAATATACTATAGTTTTCATTTTTTATGTACGGCATATTTCTAATCAATATATCAGGATACGGAGAATTTTATTTTCATTTGATCTTTCTTTGGAAATAGAATTTCAAGGAGCTGGGCAAATATTTACATTCCGTTGAAGAACTGAATTTTCTCTCTGAAACACAAATATACCTATATAGATATTCTCTTATTTCATCGCAATATTTCGATGGAAAAAAGTAATCAGCTTCTCAGGACGGTCAGAAATATGCACGAATTTCAGCACTGGCTTGTTTCTGTAAAGGTTTTAGGTTATAATAAGCAATATTGCACGAAAAACTACATTGAAACATTTTCACGTGAGACCTTCGTGGAAACATTTTTACCTTCTTATAAATTCTATTTAGGAAATTATTTGTTATTTCTCTGAGAGGTTATTATTCATGATCGCTCAAATTTTTTCTTTGAACGAAAGTTTCGGTAAATTTACCATAAGCAACAAGATATCGACTTTGCCTCATCGATGTTCTTGTGTTCATCGTGGATGTTATTGCTGAAGACACTGCAAAATTATGAATAAATCAATAGATATTATATATATATATATATATATATATATATATATATATATATATATATATATATATATATATATATATATATATATATATATATATATATATATATATATATATATATAAATATATATTATATATTAAAATAATGATAATAATATGGTTTATTCTGTGAAGCTACAGGTATAAACAATAAACACAGAGGCGTGAGCCTGTACGTGACTTAATACTAAAAATATAATACAGTAGCCGTAATTTAAATTAATTAACAAATTCTTGGGTAACATAGTATTATAACATGGAGGAACAATAAAGTTCAGGATCATATGAGGTTGGAGTTAGTCATTAACTTTGTTTCAAGACAATAACATGAAAGTCCTCATGGTATGTTCTTTGCAGTAATTTAAATTTATCAACATTTTTCTATATACTTCTAATATTGTTATGCATTATCTTGAAGTTTTTCGAAATATCATAATTATTTAAATCACCCAATTGATCCATGTATCTAGACAGGTGTATTTCCACTTTAAAATCTCTCAAAAATTGATCCATATTAAAATAAGTAGAAAAAAAAACAAAAACCATAAATGGAATGAGAAAATAACAAAAAAATAAATAATAGAATAGAGAAAAACGAAGACAACTTAACTAATCGACTCAGCCCGGTTCTTCTTGACACTTCCCGAAGACTGTGATCGCATTCTACCCAGATCCTTTCAGTATTTTGCCTTATGCAGCACCTGATTGATCGACGAAATCTCCTAGTTAAGTCTCGAATCCTCTACCATTGACAAATATTCGTGCTCAGTCATCATGTCTTTGTACCGAGAAATAGGTGCAGGACTATTTGGTGCACTTGTCCCCAATTCAGGATTTCTGCCAGATCGGGGATGAAAGGCTCTGTTTTTTTCCTTTTCAATCGAGAGGTTTTAATCTAAACTATCTTGATTATTGAGTTGCTCGACTGTAAACTTTTCACCATTAACAAATAATCACTTCGGCCTAATATATGCCTTATAATTGCTTGCTTTGGCTAAATTAATTGTTGTCTCAGGAGATTGAAGTCACAAAAATTTTCGTTTATATAAATTTGAGAAACCTTCAAGTCACGTCGATTATTGAGTAGTTTCGATTTGTCCAAAAAGGTTAAGAATTCTATCTTTGCCACTGGTTTATTGATCACGGTCTCGATCAAGTAAATGTCCAAAAGGGAAGTGTAGTAGATCGGAGTTATCCAACTTCAATCCCAAAATTATTACGTTGTTTCTCAAAGTATTTTTGATGTTAAGAATTTCATTTTTCACTTTGGAGATTATTTCTTCGTATGACTCCAATCCTAGTCTCATGTTCAATCCCACGTACCTAATTTCTTCTCTTATCTTCGAGAATTCCTTCTTCAGAGCATCTCGTATCTCGTATTTCGTATCTCGTAGATAGATAGATTTATTGTGTTACTACATGAAATGTTCACACTCGTCAAAAAATAATTAAATTGGAAACATCACAAATATTACAGTTGTACAATGCAACTTCAAAACAAACATATTGAACATCCAAGTTGCTTGAACGACGACAAATAATAATAAAAATGATAATATACATCCTAATCAACCTCACCAGTTCACACCTAGTAGGAGCCCAAGTCAATTTTGAAAAATTCTTGTACATAATACAAGGTATTATTCGATAACATCCTCCTCACCCTATACTTAAAATTATTTAGTGGCAAAGATCTCAAACTTGACGACAGTTTGTTATAGAATTTCGGTGCCACATAGTCTGGCGCACCCTATGACCTACTCAGTCTCACAAACGGAACATGTATGTTGTCACTTGATCTAGTGTTGTAGTCATGAATGTCATTTTTTAACTGAAACCTCGACAGATGCTTATGAACATAAATCAAACATTCAAAAATAAATAAACTTGGTAGGGTAAGAATATCTAACTTTTTAAAGGAATCACGACAACAGTCTCTATATTTTAAGCCATCAATAATTCTAATTGCCCTTCTTTGAAATCTAAAAATCCTTTCAGAATTACTAGTCCCCCCTCCCAGACTACAAGACCATATTCAATGTGTGATTCACAAAGTGCAAAATAGGAAATTCTTAAGACTGACAAAGACACAGAGTAGGACAGACTGCGAAGAACATACACACTCCTAGCAAGTCTCGCAGACAACTGTGAAATATGCTCGCCCCAGGTGAGCCCAGAGTCGAGATACACTCCCATAAATTTTACACAAGACTCATCAGAGCTCCTCAAGCCAAAATTGACCCTCACAGCCTTCTTAGCATTTAAGCTGAGACAATTTCCCGAAAACCAAGCAGAAGCCGCCGACTGAGCGTCATTGTAATACTGATCAATAAGGTTAGCATCACAACACCTGACAGATACAGTGGAATCATCAGCAAAACGAACACATTTGTAATTCTTCATGAAGCCAGGAAAATCATTTACATATATTAAAAATAAAAATGGACCCAAAATTGATCCTTGTGGAACTCCAATGCTAACAACCTCACCATGTGACCATTTATTATTATAAAAAACATGCTGATATCTATCTTTAAGAAACGAACCTATCATCCCAATACTGACACCATCAAAACCATATCTGTCAAGCTTCCTCCATAGTTCCGGATGCGAGACACAGTCAAAGGCCTTTGTAAGATCTAAGAACAAACTCAATGAACACAATCTCTCCTCAAAGCACTACATTGTATAATTTATAAACTCTATTATGGCGGAAGAAGTATTTTTTCCCTTTCGAAACCAAATTGATTGTCATATCTCGTATCTCGTATATCGTATATCGTGTATCGTATATTGTATATCGTATATCGTATATCGTATTTTTGAGCTTTGAGTTTAACGAAAATAAAATTTTGACGGTGAAACTTTCATTTTCTAATTCAAATATCTCCCGATTCAAATATTTCTTGGAACGTTCTATACCTACAGATGGAAGATCCCGCATCACCGATTACCTCCTGTGATCATTCATTCATATTTTCCGTTTATTTTGATAAATATCAATCATACAAAAATGAGTTAGAGTTGGCGTCCAATTAACAACTTTGAATTCAATTCAATTCCTCAATCAACTTCATCTCCTATTACCTGTGTGTGTATCGATATTATCCAACAAAATGCAGTAGTATATCTTCCAAGCTTATCGAATGGTCTAAGTACAAATTCTTGACCGAATTGCAACGAACGGAATTCCGCCACAAGCCAGTGAAACCCTTTCGAACAAATGCTATTTTAAACATGAAAGGAACGATTCGTGTGTAGATTGTCTTGTGAATTGGACGTGATTGTTTTGGATTGAATATTCTGATCACGGAATTTTGACGTGAGTATTGTTGCTTGGTCGGAAGCTCTCAATGAATGTTCCAATTTCGCCAAGGAATTTTGAATAGGTAACCATTTCTTAGATGAGGGATACGGTTGAATTGCTGCCTATCAAATAAATGAGTTTGCATAAACTCTCGGGGGTTTTTACTTTCTCCGTATTCATAGTGAATTATAAAGTAATCTAGTTTGTCGAATAGCTTTTCTGTAGATACAATGCAAACTCTCAGATGGAGAACTTTTTTGAAGGTCTAATTACGAATGTATCTATTTCCTTGTAATTTGGTTGCTATATAGTTGAACCCCAAGATGCATAGCGATTAGAACTTATTATTATAAGATGTTTAAAATGAAGATTGACAGTCCTTTTGGATTTTATTCGACTGCTAGGTAGAGGTTCTCAAAAACATAAACTAAGTCTGAATTAAGTTTTAGAAACAGAGAATACCTATATGAAATAATAAAAGAGCGAACAGGTAATACTATTGATAAAGCTAAACTATTTACATTTTCATATCAGGGACTATATGAAATGTACAGAAAATGGACCATAAAATACTACACGTACATAAAATACTCGTGATTAGCAAAGCTCCGATATTGAGATCATATTTTTACATTTTTAGACTTCCAACTGAATTTAGAGTGGATCTAGAAATGCACAATACTCAAAATCCTCA
>JARQZK010000723.1:545000-575000 GCA_030704885.1 Cynegetis impunctata
CACTTCAAAGTTCAATCCTACAAACCAGTTTTTAATTACGCTTCAGAGCCCGGAGCTCCTGCAGAACCTTTGAAAGTTTGTTTCTGATGGATGGTTGCTCAAATCGTGGAAAATCAATACTTTAATCGAGAAATTGTATTTTCTCTTGAAGCTACTTTTCCTATAATGGTACTGTTGCGTCTGAATATGCGAGATGCTGGAGAAACTCAATCTCTTTATTTGAATCGGCCATAAACGATAATATTTGGCTTGAGTGAAAGTATGCATTGCAATTTTTCAAAGGAAAATTGGACCTTATGTTTTCTCTGAGAGCATCCCTTATCACTGATTTGGACATATTTTAATGATCAGATGTTATTTTAAAGGTTGACATGAAAACGGGAAGTAATTTTTATGAAGAATATATTTTTCTCCTGAAATGTAGAAAGTTTCTTTTCTTTGCAATCTTTGGACGTACTGTATATATATATATATATATATATATACAAGTAGAGCAGAATTATCGGTATAGCCCGCTTATAGGGATGCAGCCGTTGACACGTGTTTCGGACTCTTTGGTCCTCATCAGAACGGCGTAGCCAAGCATTGGATTGAAAACTTGGAGATGAAAATAGCACAACAAAACGAAATCCCCTGCCACGGAAGACAATCACACATTTGTGGCCTTATTGGTTTGAACTCTCGCGGTTTGGGAGATTTGGTCAAACTTTGCCACGGGAGGCGATTAATGCCATCCGCGAGATCTCAGAACCGAGTAAATAAACAATAATAAAGAAAATTAGTCGGCGGGAAAATATTAAACAAGTAGAGCAGAATTATTCGGTATAGCCCGCTTATAGGGATGCAGCCGTTGACACGTGTTTCGGACTCTTTGGTCCTCATTCAGAAACGGCGGTAGCGCAAGCATTGGATTGAAAAACTTGGAGATGAAAATAGCACAACAAAACGAAATCCCCTGCCACGGAAGACAATCACACATTTGTGGCTTATTGTTTGAACTCTCCGGTTTGGGAGATTTGGTCAAACTTTTCGGACGTGTTTCGGACCAAAGAGTCCGAAACACGTGTCAACGGCTGCATCCCTATAAGCGGGCTATACCGATAATTCAGCTCTACTTGTTTAATATTTTTCCGCGCGACTAATTTCTTTATTATTGTTTATTTACTCGGTTCTGAGATCTCGCGGATGGCATTAATCGCCTCCGTGGCAAAAGTTTGAACACAAATCTCCCAAACCGGAGAGTTCAAACAATAAGCCACAAATGTGTGATTGTCTTCCGTGGCAGGGGATTTCGTTTTGTTGTGCTATTTTCATCTCCAAGTTTTCAATCCAATGCTTGGCTACGCCGTTCTGATGAGGACCAAAGAGTCCGAAACACGTGTCAACGGCTGCATCCCTATAAGCGGGCTATACCGATAATTCTGCTCTACTTGTTTAATATTTTCCCGCGACTAATTTCTTTATTATTTCTTTATTATTATATATATATATATATATTTATATATATATATATATATATATATATATATATATATATATATATATATATATATATATATATATATATATATATATATATATATATATATATATATATATATATATAATATATATATATATATATATATATATATATATATATATATATATAATTTTACTTAAAAATGATTTCTAGTGTCACTGACTATTATCAACCATATAATATAGGCTTCTTATTGTCTATATAGAATATGAGAATATATGAAATCTTGTATGATCACATCAAATCATAAGGCTTAGAAATTTAAATTCGATCTTAAAAAGCTTGAAATTCTTCTGTTTTACCCCTTTAATCCCTATGTTTTTCAAATCTATATTCCGATGCTCAAATCTGTGTGTGTATGAAGAATAATCATCGCCACGATGAGTAGGTACCTTGGCGTATAGTATCCCCGTATGTTGTTAAGACATTCATTTTGCTCAATGTTTTCTTATGACTGAAATCAAAGCCAAATAACCACTAAGGAAAAAAGAAACTTCAATAATTTTGCACGAGATATTAGATATAAATACTGCCGGTAAATATTTGCTTATCATTACTTATTTTATTATAAATTGGGTGTATTTATTTTCTTATTATTGGCTTCAAAAAACGTTTCGGATAAGCAGTTTTAATGAGTTTATCTTTAATTTTTTTTGATATTTTCAGGGATAGTTTGGTCAGATAATTTTGTTGCTATCAAGAAAATATACTACAGTTTTCTTATATCTAGTTTTAACCTAAGATTGGTAATTTAAATATCGCTGAAACAATGTGTATTTAATAAACCATTTAGTTTTCAAGCCAATAATAGGAAAAATCTATATTCCATATAACTAATGAAACCAAACACAACTGGAGGCCTCGGTAGACCAGCGGTAAGGTGAACCGCCTTATACCGTTTGTAAACCGAGGTTTGTGGGTTCGAGTCCCACCTCGCTCTTGGGTGTTGTGTATGTCCGGAATTTAGTGGTTATTTATGATTGAAAATTGTTGGGTAATGTACATAGTTTACAAGCCCATTGGCCGTTCGGAACCGGCGTTAAACTGTAGGTCCCTCGAGTTAAAAAAAAAAAACACAACTGTGATAGCAAATATATAGAGATGCAGTTCATACCACCTGGTTAAATACTAAAAAAACAATTTGACACTATAAACTTTGACAAAATTTAAACCGAAAATAGAAGACAGACATTTCAAGAAGAAAGGTTAATTTCCTATGCCTCATCAGAAAAATCCCAGAATTTACATTCATTATATTACGTACATTGTGATTCGATAGATTTTATTATTGATTTTAAAAAAAATCGACAATTTTTGACATCTTAGTTTTGGACTATGAAATGCGAGCTAGATCATTCCTCCACTACATGAGAATTCGTTTTTTAGGTAACGATGAGATTTGTACTTTATTTGTACAGGAACAGAAACGAAAGGTGTAGAGCGAATTCAATACACATCGGAGCAAGAGAAGTGGAGATAGTTAACCATTGTGAGCAAACACCGATCAGAATCGATTACTTTGAAGCGCTGTTGCGGTAGAAAAAAGATTTTTCAGCAAGAAGCGGCCTCAGAAGATATAATTCAATAAAGCGCACCAGACTTGGTTAATTTATATTTAGTTCAGGTGGATTCGAATGCAATAATTTACAGGCAGCCTCCGACATGGGCATCTATCTTAGAGTATTTCCAACAATTCACTTGCAGTCAATACATCTTCGGTAAAACAGATTGTGTATCGTACGATACAAGGGTACATTTGTAAGTTATTTGGCGGGAAATACTAAGTTTCACTGTTTCACGCCCTTTCAAGTTAATAGATAATTCACGGATTATATTGTAAGACACTGTTTAAACGATATTAACGTTAGAGTATACAAATGTGCTACTTTTGTCTTTCATAGTGATCAACTTGATTATGAGTCAAATTGAAATCTTGATCTTGAAAGAACAGTTTTGATTTTTTTTTCAAATACAAGATGTATTGAATAAAATAAAGTGCAGGTGATTAATAATATTTTAAATTTAGTGTTGAATTATAAACTTTTGTGAAATATTGTTATTCATGTTGGAAACAATCTTTTATTATATTCAGTAAGGTTGAATAAATTTTTTAAATAGCGTTTTTGTATACTCACATCATATTATGTATCATTTTTTATCGAATTAGGATTTTTGCAGATATACTTTATTCAAATATATAATACTGATAATTTCTATTTTTTTAATAGTTTGTGTACAATTCCATCATTTATGATGGCTCTACAGACCAAGTAGACCGACAGATGGTGAAGTATAGAAAAATACCAAACATAAATCAACTCTCACAAAAACTGATAACACTATTTAAACGGATTCCAGACTTGAATATTGCCAACTAAAATATATGTTCTTTTAACTTGGAAAACAATTTGGAGGCTGTCATCCCAATTGTTTTCCAAGTTGAAAGACAAAACACCCACCATGCTGAAAAACAACGTAGTGTATGAAATACCCTGTTCACAATGTGATGGTACTTATAGTGGACAAACTAATCAATGGCTGAAACAACGCATTACACAACATAAGAGTGACTGCCGGTTGGGCAAAAATTCATGCGCTCTCGTCGAACATCAGACTAACACAGTACACATCTTCGATTTTGACAACGTAAAAATTATTGATCAACATAATAATTACAAAACAAGACTTTTCCTAGAAATGTGTCATATTATAAAAAACAAAAAATGTATTAACTATAAATCGAATACCGACCAACTCAGTAATATATATTGTGGGATTATAAGAAGCTGTAAAATAACTCCGTCCAAAAATAAAATTTAACAAATAATGTATAGATACTAGGGGGACCTGACACAATATTATCACTCAGTCGTGCGTTGCCCGCTGTTTGATCCACACATATCTTGTGATGTCCCGGCTCTACAACTGTAGGTTTTTTAATGTGTTCCTTGTATATGTTTAATATTATGTAATTTTATTTCATTCCAGTGTACTCCTGATGAAGTCACAAACTTGAGTGACGAAATATTGAGTTAACAAGAACTTAAGAGTTTTATTTTCCTTACAGACCGCCTCCCGATAATTTAACAGTATTTAATTCATTGTACGAGCGCACACACCACAAACACCAAAATATATATATATATCTATATATATATATATATATATATACAAATATATATATATATATATATATATATATATATATATATATATATATATATATATATATCTATAATGAAACTTTCAATTATTGACTGGAACTAATAAGAATAATTTTATTCTAAATGAAGATTATATATCGAAATGTAAATATTTTCATCCCACCTGAAAACCACCGTGTAACGAATTCGATGCATCTCCTGACAGAAATCGAAGAAGCGCAAGTGATATAAATTTGCAGATCAACCGTATTTTTCAGAAATTCTGGGAACCGATAATTTAATCTGATTATCACGAACGATTTGGTACGAAATGATTGGATTTTATGAGCATATGAATTAAGATCTCTCGAAAAATAACCGCAGGTGTTCAAGACATAAGCGATGTAGCCATTTATTTTCAGAGAAAATATAGAATCAAGTATTTTTTTAAAAATTTTTTTACTAGCAAATCTCGGGAAAAGCTTATAATGAGTTTCAAGCACCCCGAGATGATTTCAACAAATGGCTGTTTATGCCGGATTTAAACTGTTGTTAGTCGTACCAAGCCAGATTCACTTCTGAAGGTAGAACGATCTGAAGATTTGGCTTTCGGTTCAGAAACGCTTTCTGAACTATTGGAACGTGCACCACAGAAGGATGTGTATTGTGTATCATCTACATACCTTGTTCGAAAGATCAGGGTGAGCTGATTATAAGATCAACTATCAGCTTCTCTGATCTCTCAATTAAGTCGAGTAGGTGCCAGGAGTTTATATAATAATAATAATAATAACCTTGATTGTACGTTTAGCTTATACAGCGTGTACTCGTCAATGTAAGTATAATAAAAATTTATTAAAAATATTCAGTTTTTTTTACATGAAATGAAATATGCACTCTATAATGTAATATTCACAGACAAAGCACATAATATGAATACAATCAACAGGACAAGTATTCGGAAACTGAATAGAAATCTCTATTCAAAAGGAAATCTTTTATTGCCATCTTGCATTAAGACATGGTCAAATTCCTCAGATGCACAGGTAACTTGTTGTATACTACGATGAGAGTGTACATTGGGCATCTCTCGTGAAATGAAGATCTATGTCTGGAGATCGACATAACATTTGCATTCCTTGTGCAATACTTGCTATGATCACCAAATTTTTCGAATTTCTGGTTGTGGTTCTTGGCGTGCAATACAGTTTTCAGTATAACGATACTCGAGATTGTTAGCAGTCTGTTTTCAATGAAGTACCCCTTACAGGAGTCTCTCGGCTGAAGCCAAAAAAGCAACCGCACAAGTCTCTTCTGGGATACAAAAACTCTTCGCCATCCTACCTAGCAACCCCACAGGAGAACTCCAGAGGACATATGACAGTAAGCTAAACTGTAGTATATACCCATCAGATCCACTAGGTTTAAAACAGATTTCATCTGCAAAATATGCCTTACCCAGGCATCTACAAACATGATGAAACTGCGAGTCCCACCGCGTCCGCAATGAAACCCAGATATTTTACTTCCTGTGCAAAATGTATATTATCAGTATCATCTACTGGATTTCTGATATGAAAATACATGAATGTTGTATAGGTACGAGCTCCAAACAAGAGTAGTATTCTAGTGCTGGATGAACTTAAGCCGTAAATAGATTTTTAACATGAAATAGATAACTATGCTTCTGTGCAGCTCACGTAGTCACGCCATGTTGAGTTGGAGTTAATGACGATTCCTAAATGATGCAGTTGTTAAGTTGGATTTTCAATAATGGTTCAGAAACGACGAGAACCCATATTATTTCTTGAAAATATGGTTGCTTGTTTTTTTATGGCATTAAAAGCAACTAAATTATCACATCTCCAGTAAGACATGATCTCAAAGTCGCGATTTATGGACTCAGCTTGCGTAACACGTTGATGGCCAGATGTGGATGCATTGACAAGCCATGAATTCTTTATTCTAGATGAGTTGATAGCACTGAGGTGACTGAGGTGTTTCTGAGGATGAAAGATCCGCTGAACTTGCAAAAATGTTGTTAACCGACTGCTGGTTATCTTGAACGATTCTGCCGATTTAAAGCTCGTTGTACACTACCGATCTGATAGATGACTGAAACAAAAATTTTAAGCGGTGGTTCAAAATACACGGTTCACCTTAAATTTTCATGTACGATGTATATAACTATGTTGGAAATTGCGATGAGAGAAGAAATCGCAATCAACTTTCCAATAAGTATTCATCGTTGGTGTCCTTGAACCAGGAATCTTATATTGTTGGTTTAACAGCTTCATGATTTGATTAATTGATTATTCAATTATAAATTTATGATGTAACTGATTTTTTTTTCATTTTTCAAGCATTAGAAAGTATGTGTTTAATTATATTGAAACACTCATAATTTCGCCGACACTAATTCAAAATCTCAATTTTGATAGATTTAGTTTCATATTGAAGGAATTCAAATTGAGATTAACTTAAGAATCTATATTTTGCGAGTGCTATTGTCACAATAGAGAAGTTCACAAGAAGAGACTACGTTGAAATTATGTCCTATAAAAAAACTCATATAACAAATTATATATTGAGTTTCAGAAAAGCTGTAGGAACTGTTTCTGTGGTTTTTTCTATCGAGGTCGGCCGACTCTCCAACACCTAAATATGTAGCATATGATTCGTCGCACATGATACACCTGAGTCGCAACTGATATTACGGCAATAATCTACTTAATTCTTCTACCAAGGGAGTTGTACACTGTTAGGCTGTTATATATATTTAAAAGAAATATGAGAGAGCAAATACTGTTCAGTATTCAGAAGATTTAGCTGAACATAATACATTATATATATATATATATATATATATATATATTTTTTGATAATTTTGTAACTGACCTAAGTTTAATATGACCTCATACCAGTAAAATATTATTTAATATATATATATATATATATATATATATATATATATATATATATATATATAGTTATATATATAGATATATATATATATATATATATATATATATATATATATACATATCCTTGTGAAGCCCCTCCGTGAAGACTTTCGGAACCGTCGTAAAACTGTAGGTTTTACAACAACAATAGTTTGTTGTGGATGTTCTGAAGATGTGGATGGTGTTGAAAATATTAGATCTATATTTGAAGTTGGTCTTTGGATTATAGTTGAGTGGAAATTATATCAGTAGGTGCTATTCTTGATGGCTTCAGTTCATTATTTTTGAACATTTTAAATTTCCAAACATTCTAGGCAGTTTTGATGTTTTGTATTTCTATTTCTCAAATCTTGGTGCACTTGAAGTAGAGGTTAAGATTCTCGATATTTCCATGTTTAATAAATGCTAAAATTTGTATTTATGCATATTTATAGGTTTTTCCGATATATGATTTATCACAATCTTTACAAGGTATACTATAAATTACCTGAAACTTTCTAAAATGGGCTGTTTTACATTATAAGGTAGAATAGATTAGTTATATTTGATTTTCGATAGTGTGAGCTACTTTGATATTATGTGGCTTTTAAATAGGTGATATTTCATCAGTTAATTGTGGAATATAAGGTAGCGGAATATATTTTTTAATATCATTCTGTTTGCCTGATTTTCTAATGATTTGCTAAGTATATGAATTCTATTTTAGTGATTTTTTGTTTAAGTTGAATGGGTAATATATAAACATCTTGCAAAGTTTAATTTCTGTGACTTTTTCGTGATGAATTTGGTTTCTTCAAATGTGTAACTATTATATAGTTGAAGAAGATTTCAACAAACGTTGTTATTTTTTCAAAGGATGAAGTCAAATTATTTCAATTAACTATAGTTGATGGAATCCGTCGTTACTACGTGATAATTTAACATGATGAGCAAAAACTGAATTTGAATTTACTACGTTTATTATCATAAAAATACTTTCAAAAAATATAACACTGCGATCGCAATTTCGGTCATTAGACCATCATCGGGCAGATTGAGTTAAGAACTGAATACAGAATAATTATAGATTTGCGCTTACGGGTGGGAAAGGATTATTGCAGGCACCTAAATAGACAAGAGAAACATATTTCAAGAAGGGCTAATCGAGTGAATTTCCCAAATTGGTACAATGCAATGGTAATTTGTGCATGATTTGAAAATTATCTATTTGTGGAAAGGGGTGGTGGCTTTCACGGCAATGATTTGAAAACGTTGAATCCGTTTTATTTTTCAAAAAAGATTGTTGGTGTTCTTTAAATCTTGTCTTGAAAGATCGACCAGTCTGACCTATTACATACAGGGCAAATCAACTTATAAACTACCGAACTTTCAAATTTTATGTGATATCTTTGGCATTGAATAAAAATAGTTGATGGAATCCGTCGTTACTACGTGATAATTTAACATGATTAACAAAACTAAATTTGATTTTACTACGTTTATTATCACAAAATATTTTGAAAAATATAACACTGCGATTGCAATTTCGGTCACTAGACCATCATCGGGCAGATTGAGTTAAGAACTGAATACAAAATATGTATAGATTTGCGCTTACGGGTGGGAAAGGATTATTGCAGGTACCTAAATAGACAAGAGGAACATATTTCAAGAAGGGCTAATCGAGTGAATTTCACAAATTGGTACAATACAATGTTCTTAGAAAAGTCATTATTGTTTAAATACACTAAATATAGGAGAATATATCAAGTCAATCTGGTCGTTCAGCAAGATATCTTTTGCATTATTATTGAGTTTAAAAATTTCTAATGATTCTAAGTAAGTAAGTTTGGTTCCTTTCGGTAATTTGTGCATGATTTGAAAATTATCTATTTGTGGAAATGGGTGGTGGCTTTCACGGCAATGATTTGAAAACGTTGAATCCGTTTTATTTTTCAAAAAAGATTGTTGGTGTTCTTTAAATCTTGTCTTGAACGACCAGTCTGACCTATATATACATACAGGACAAATCAACTTATAAACTCCTGAACTTTCAAATTTTGAAGTGATATCTTTGGCATTGAATAAAAATCCTGAGAGTTTTGTCTTAGGTTTGAAAGCAATTTTAATATTACATTTAGGTATGACATTAGCAACTTTTTCTGTTAGAGGACCAAAATATGTTAAAGATGTGAATTTTTCCGATTTTTCTACTTTTAATTGGGGATATATGCTGTTGTACGCTAGTTGATTACGTTTCTTGTTTATCATTTTATCTATCAAACTTGTATGAAAACCATTATTTGAAGAAATTATTTTTATAGTCGAAATTTCTTTTGCTAAATTTGTTACGGATAATGGAATTGAAAACGCTATGTGGATCATTGAATTAAAAGCTGAATGTTTATGGGAAAGAGGATGATTTGAATCCGACGGAATACATATATCCGTGAAAGTTGGTTTTCTATATATATCGAAACTCAAAGTATTATTATTATGAAAGATAGTTGAATCCAAGAAATTTATCTGTCGATCCAATTCTTTTTCAATTTTGTACGTTATATTTGGGTGAATGCTATTAAAACTGAATGTGAATGCTATTCAAACAATAACGATTTTTCTAAGAACATTGTATTGTACCAATTTGGGTAAATCACTCGATTAGCCCTTCTTGAAATATGTTTCTTTTGTCTATTTAGGTACCTGCAATAATTCTTTCCCACCAGTAAGCGCAAATCTATAATTATGTATTCAGTGCTTAACTCAATCTGTCCGATGATGGTCTAGTGACCGAAATTGCAATAGCAGTGTTGTATTTTTCGAAGTATTTTTGTTATAATAAACGTAGTAAATTCAGATTTAGTTTTTGTTCTTCAATTAATTATATTTATAAACCAAAATACTTCCCTGTTTCCAAAATACGTTCAGCATGAAGAATTCTAAGTAACTGTGACAAGTTTATAGAGTAGAATTATTTCTATTTAATTTATCCGCATTTAGAACAAACAGTGGATGAGGTTTTGGATAGAATCGTCTACTGTAATTGCGCTTTATTTCGAACGATCGAATTTATTAATTCACGCTCGATTTATCTGGCGTCGGATATAGATAAATGTTTGAAACTAATTGTTTTCTGAATAATTTAGTATTTTCGACAACAAGGCCAGACATAAAATGAAAAAAGGTAGTTTTGGAATGAAGTGAAAATAGTAGACAGAGATGCTAGTAACTATTTAGTATCTATAATATAGATACAAGTGTGCACACGAATTGCGGTCGATTTTGCGAGAGTGACTGAATTGCGGTCAAAATTTTTGTGCCTACCTGAGGAGTCCTAATCTCCAACCGAACTGCGGTTAGAAACTTATTTAGGGGTAAGAGGGTAAATTGAAAGTAAAAATGTAAATTCTAATTTTTATAAAGATATATATAGAAGCCTCGGTAGACCAGCGGTAAGGTATACCGCTTGTAAGCCGAGGATGTGGGTTCGAGTCCCACCTTGCTCTTGGGTGTTGTGTATGTCAGGAATTTAGTGGTTCTAATTATGAGATTAATTGCTGGGTAATGTACATTGTTTACAAGCCCATTGGCCGTTCGGAACCGGCGTTAAACTGTAGGTCCCTCGAGATAAAAAAAAAAGAAGATATATATGATATACAAAACATATAGAAATTATGCAATACTACAGACGTACATCTACATGCATATACATCATAAAACTACTTCACTAAACTTATAACTAACACATTTTACAAAATTATACCTACTAATATCTTTTTTATTGTACTGACATATTTTGTTGTTAATAAACTCTTATTTATCTAATACATTTTTTCGCACAAATCTCGTTTTATTATCAATAACAGAATTTATTTTAATGTAAGTAGGTTGTTTGTATGGTTTTTTAATACAATTTTTGGATAATATCAATGCCATATGGGATACACCGATATGATTATTGGTCTATTCTGATATGACGAAGATCATTCAAAGCGAATGTAATGGAGTGAGGAAGATGAATACTTCAGATGATATATAAAAAACTGATATCTCACATATCCCAAAAAAAGAATTAAAGTTATTTAATTGAAACGCAATATTGAAGATTTTTAATAAAACGTCTTGCTTCTATATACAATGAATTCTTCGAAGAGAGTATATTTCATTGTTTTATTCAGAAGATTCCGAATTCCTTCTCGAGAACGCTTTATATTATTCAAGTCTTTTACTGATTTATGACTCCATCAATGTATTATCTAGAGAAGAGAAAAATTATAGGCAATCTTGTCAAAAACTGTTTATTAATGGAGTTTTATTCATTTATGTGCATGATGAAATATTTTACAATTAAATGAAATTGTGGAAATCGCATATTAATATGAAATTGATAACACAAACAGCTTTTCGAAATCCAAATTCATTTTCTGGTAATACCTGAACGGGCAATCTCAAAGCATTGGATTTTTTACTTGTTTCAATCGAATTTTATACAATGATGAAACTTTAGTAGTGACCAAAAAATACTTGAGGATGAATTTTGTCGCGTGTGGTAACCGGGGGGTAATAAGAATAGTCCCAACGTAGCCTATGCGTGTCGTAAAAGGCGACTAAAATAGGGCTGGACCTCCAGGTTGGGGGTTGCGTTCCCGTTACGAAAACAAAAGAATCAAATGCCGGACTGATCTCTCGGAAAGAAAGTGCAGAATGGAAGAAGATTCTGAAGAAGGCCTTGACCCACACAGAGCTGTCGAGTCAATAAAGAAGAAGAAGAAGAAGTTTCAAATATATATATATAAGTTCGTTATATATATATATATATATATATATATATATATATATAATTTTCTCGTGCGTGTTACGAATTGATAGATATAGATACTTTGGCATTTCAATAAAAAGTCAAATTGATTTTAGTTAAAACTTCCGAACAACGTCACCCATGGCGTGTCTTTCTCGTGAAGTGCATCGCATCGACATGAGATTCGAACGGAATAGACTGCTGAATACTGCACTCCAGTTTGGTTAAACAGCCTACAAAAAATAGAGGCGCAGCTAAATAACACCATGAAAATGATTGCTGGTGTCATCAAACCAACTCCCACGCAATGGTTTTCGGTCCTAAGCTACATCCCACCCCCAACTTCGACGAATGAATACTCTTACAAACGAGTATAAAAAGATCGTGGACAGCAGAAATTTACCCATTCATCAGGATATCGAAGATGCCAACCATAACCGACTTCGGTCTAGACGACCACCAACAAGAACGGCAAGGGTGGCTGTGGAAGATGAGTTCAACCTCATCCAACACATGTATTCAAAGAATGGACTGCACAACGAAACAATAACATGCAGTGCATCAACCAAAAGCCAACTGGTTTGGTTTACCACGTGAAACATGGTCTACGCTCAACAGAGTCAGAACCCAACATGGCAGATGTGCATACTCTTTACAAAAATGAAGCAAGCAATTATCTCCTCTCTGTGTTTTCGGAGAAATACAGGCCAACAGACAATCACGGACGATTGTACCATACAACCATGTTTGATCTGAGGACTTAATAGCGACCCCAGAGTCGATAGATTAGATAGTCTAGATATACGTCTGTAACCTTCTAAATTATATTTTATACTATTCTATATCATGTATTGTATAGTATTCTATATTCTGGTAATGGTAATAAAATTCAAAATATATTAATGAAAAAAGGGATTATAAAAGTTTTATGTAATACTCAAAAAAATATGAAGAAACTGAAAGAAAGTAATGTGGAGAATAATAATACTGAAAAAAGTAGCGGTTTTTACAAAATATGTTTCAGCGAATATCTTTCTTTTTACTTTAGACATATAGCGTCGTTGTTAGAATTTCGAAACAGAGATACTCTCTTATAGATCCTGAAACGTTAAACCAATTGTTTATTTCATTTTTCAATATAAATCAAGCTTCACCTAGTGATTAGCGAGATTTCAGTGTTAATATTATTAATTATTATTATTAGGGGGCAAATACTAAAACTAATTATTCTCTAATAGGTCTTTGAGGATATGGATAACGAAAGTATTTCATAAAAAACATAAAAACTGCGAGTTATTTCATAGCAAATTTATGGGAACTAGGCCACAAGCCACGATCAATTTGTGTTCAGCCTAGCTAGTTTCGAGCTTGAGAATACTTTTTCTCATCTCAAGAGGACATTTATTCAAATTCATTAAAACGCCTGGAGGTGATCAGTTGGCGATGAAAACAAAGCAAGGAGTATCAGGCAACAGTAAAACTATGTTTACTCATTGCTATCGTCCAGTCAATATTTACCAACTTCAGACGGTGAATTTGAAGCGAATCCAATTCTCGGATGCTTGGAAATTCTTTTGATATGTGTATTTCTCACCGTTCCAATCTTGTAAATGGAGAGCATCCAGAATAACAGTGGGAGTTATTTATTGAGAAAGTTATTTGCATCGTGTTTTCGTATGGCAGAAAAATCTCAGAGCAGGTGAATTTTCCATTTTTTTAGCTGAGGAACTTTGTAATTAGTTGGCTTAAGTGGTTACGAAATAATACCCGAAACGTTCTGCTATAAATAAAATGGAATTTAATTATGAAAGAGTGAATCCTCATCCCAGAAATGCATTATTTATAAGGGGAATCGTTCTGGAAACATAAATTCGAATATTTTGCCAGAATTGGGTTAAATAAGCAAATGTGAATGTGATTTCAGATTCATATCTTCGCTGTAGGTACTTGAAGTCTGAGGCTGAAGATAAGTTTGGGCTAGATATAACATGTTTACATGTTTTTTATATCCATTCAAGCAATTAGACTAAAACTGGGCATATAAAAGAAATAATTTATATTTTTGGTTATAAACTCCTGGAGGGGTTAAGGGTTAGAGATAAACGACTTTAAACCCAGAGCGTATATAGCAACATAAATTCCTCCGGGAGGAAATTAACATAAAAGTTTATATTTTTAGTGCCACTTCTAAACTATTATTAAATGTCATTGGAAAAATATTTCGCCAGTAAGAATCCCAACAATATTTTTGGAGTGAATTGTTTTTATTCCTTTTATTTCAGGTTTTTTCTGAAAACAATTTTCCTCTTGATAAATTTTATCACTACTCATCTTTACAAGTTTAACAATTGAGTGATATTTTAGTGTATGGGTGAGCCACTCGTGACAGTATTTTGTCACGAAATGATACTCTGAAAATTATGGGCTCGAATTCTGATACCAGCAGTCTTTCGGTGAAATTTTCATTAACATCATTGATACTGAATGTCTCAGCTAGCTACTCGAAGTTCCCAAATTTAGTAGAGGTTGGGGATTGAAATATAGAATACTGGTCGTAGGATAGTTATTCATTATTTGAATATATGTTCCAGGTGTACTGTGAAACACATCTCATCAGATTTATGAAAGTAAAACTGTACGATAAAACTTTTGAAAAACGCAGGTAGTCATGTGAACTGCCGACAGAAAAGAAACTTTGGCAAATCTGTGTTTCTTTATTTCTAAATTAATTTTGCTATGGATAATTAAGGTTTCATAGTTTGTAAATTCAAATTATTGATATTGGTCTGGTTTTCACATCTATTGGTACGCCGAATATTAATTAGATACATTTAAAGTTTATCCATCTACTAAAATATATGATGGGTTGCGCGAGCCTAGTACAAAATATAAGTACAACTTAATTGAAATAAGAATTGATGTACACTTATATTATTTACATCTTGTTATTTGCGTTTTCACAAATTCCAAATTTAAACTAATTTGGTTTGATGGGAGCCGCTGGTAATGCTTTTATGAACCGAAAATATATATATATATATATATATATATATATATATATATATATAAATATATATATATATATATATATATATATATATATAAAATTAAGTGAACTAGGACATTTATTTGAAACTAATCAAACAAACCTCCTAGCGGAGCTGGCTATAAGAGTTCACGAAGCATCGAAATATCAACATCTACCCTAGACGGTAATTGTTCGAAATGTTAATTTGTTTATCACAATCGATGGAAATTGATAGACAGACTGTTTCGCCCTTATCGGGGCTCATCAGTATCATCCATCCACCAAGAGTGATAACCAAACTAACATTTCAAACGGTCATGCATATTTCTTCTAGTAACTCCATGACATATGAATATGACACAGCGCCACCAGTCGAAAACAATTGAACCACATCTTTCAGACAGACGAAAACATTTCGGCAACGAGAACTAGTACGTCCGGAACACCTGAAGGTGGCTACCATTTTCGCTAAGCAAGAGTAAAGCTGACACATCAATTCGATGTGATTCAACGTTACACACCGCAAGCAGCACGCTCCGAATTTTATCGCAAAAAACAAAAATTGTTTATCACAATATTACTCTTGCTTAGCGAAAATGGTAGCTACCTTCGGGTGTTCCGGACGTACTTGTTCTCGTTGCCGAAATGTTTTCGTCTGTCTGAAAGATGTGGTTCAATTGTTTCCGACTGGTGGCGCTGTGTCATATTCATATGTCATGGAGTTACTAGAAGAAATATGTATGACCGTTTGAAATGTTAGTTTGGTTATCACTCTTGGTGGATGGATGATACTGATGAGCCCCGATAAGGGCGAAACAGTCTGTCTATCAATTTCCATCGATTGTGATAAACAAATTAATATTTCGAACAATTACCGTCTAGGGTAGATGTTGATATTTCGATGCTTCGTGAACTCTTATAGCCAGCTCCGCTAGAAGGTTTGTTTGATTAGTTTCAAATAAATGTCCTAGTTCACTTAATTTTATAACCACGGGCGTGTTTTCCGTTTAACACGAATAATTCTTCCTTATATATATATATATATATATATATATATATATATATATATATATATATATATATATATATATATATATATATATATATATATATATCAAAAATCAAAAAACTCTGGAAAATCGTGATCTTGGAGGTATAAGTAAAACGAATAAAAATACTACTTCTGCACCTGATTGTTGCAGTGGAGTAGTCTATTATTTTTGTGGAAAATACAACTAATAACTAGAGCGATATAAAGGCAGTAACTGAAATTTAAAAAAATACATGTACAGTGTATCCAATTTTCGATACATTTGAGGGATACCTCGGTTGTCTTCAGAGATAGAAGGAGTGGTAATAATATTTTGCGATTCAAACGATCGCCGATGTCTATAAGAATTATAAAAAATATGATATGTTGGTCTGCTTCATACAATGTAATGTAAACTCACATGATACGTCCTGTTTAATTAAAGAATTAGTAAAAAACATTATTATAAACCTTGAAATAAGGGACACTGCAAGTGTGAAATTCATGATTCGAAAATCAAGTGATTTTGGTTTTTGATTTTCACTTTATTTTGTTTAAACATAACAATTATTTCGCAAAAACAAAGGGGCTATATCAGACGAGTAATTCAAACCGACTTTACAAGTGGAATATCTTAAGAATCTAGAAATATGGGAAATACAAGTGGTTATGGAAAAACTTGAACGTAATCTACTGGCAGGTGGGTAAAAGTGGGTAAACATAACAGGTAAAAGATTCAATATTTCACTGAAGACGAGGCCTCGGTAGACTAGCGGTAAGGTGAACCGCCTTATACCGTTTGTAAACCGAGGATTGTGGGTTCGAGTCCCACCTCGCTCTTGGGTGTTTGTGTATGTCCGGAATTTAGTGGTTATATATGATTAAAAATTGTTGGGTAATGTACATAGTTTACAAGCCCATTGGCCGTTCGGAACCGGCGTTAAACTGTAGGTCCCTCGAGTTAAAAAAAAAAAAAAATTTAACAGAGGAGAATTATTAATATATAATTGATCCTTTGATAAATTGTTGAAACTTTTTCTATAATTGATTTCAAGGGCTTTAATAAGTTAAGTTTACAGCTTTTCTTTTCTGTCTGTAATGTTTCAGCAGGTGTGATGAACATGTCGAATCTGTTTTCCCCTTATTGTAACCTCTGTTATGTTCAGATATTCTAGCTTGGAATTTGGTCAATATATACCATAGGACCTGAACAACAAGTTATCGTATAAATACCTGATTTATTATGAGGAGTAGTTTTATCTTTAGCATTTCTAATATGTTTACCTATTGTATTCTGAGTTTTAAAACATTTCGATTTGATAAGAAAGTAGAAATTTGTGTGTGGATCTATATAAGTTAATAATCTTTTTTTTAAGTAAGTCTTGTATTTTTGGATACACTTGATAAATGGCCGCATTATACAATCTGTTTCTTAAAATATCATCTATAGTTTTTGAAGGATATCTATATTTAGAGCTATTTGTTTTATAATTTGTAAAGTTTTGTGTAATTTCCTTGTGATAGGGGAATATTTATGAGTCTATGTATTATGCTATCATATGCTGCTATTTTATGTTGGTAAGGGTATAAAGACGAATTTTGTATCGTTAGATTTTCCATAAGCCATCTCATTCGGATGCAGGTATTCCTAAAAACCTCAAGATAGGTCGATTTGGCGTTTGTATGGAGGGTACCAATTTTTAACGTAAATTCATCCCCTACTCAGGGTGGCAACCCCTTCAAGAATCTGAAACAGTTCCGGAGGTCAAGCGTTCCATCATTTCGTCTTCACAAACATGTTGAACTTCATTTGTTTTGCGTGAAATTAATGTAAAAAAACAGCCATCCTGTTGGAACTAAGAGTTCCGTTGGCTATATTTTATGTATTACATAGCCGGCCAATGAAATGAATCGAAAAGTTTTGAGAGTAATTGAATGAAAAAAAACAGAATTTTTTATATAAGGATTCATACATTACTTCGAGAGCAAATAGAAACTATTTGAAACAATGATCATTTCTAAAGAGTGAAGTTACATGAGAATTTAGTAGAACAAAAATAATATTCACATCAAGTTCATGTTCAATGTAACATATTCTCTGAGAACAATATTAACATGGAAGACTAAAAAATTATCACAAATATCCGAAATATATTTGTATGTATAATTTCGAAGGATTTTAGTAATTCTGTTAATAAATTATATATATATATATATATATATATATATATATATATATATATATATATATATATATATATATATACGAACAAACTCAATGTAAATCTAAATGATGAATCAGTATTTCAGGACCGAGTGGGCTAGAACTGAGGGTAATTTGAAGAAACAGTGGAGGTTTGTAAATGGCTTGTTTGAGAGACGAAAATCCGATCTCACCAACATAAATACAATATGTGCGGAAGGGGAGGTATTCACGGATAAAAAAGATGTATCAAACGCGTTAAATAAACATTTCGCAAATATTGGTGAAAATATTGTTTCGAAAATGGAGGAAGAAATAATTAGAATCGGCAACATTGTGGAATTTCCCGAGGTCTACACTATCAGAAGTATTGTCATTGAACCGGTTACTGAAAAAGAAATTGAAGAGATTATTTCAAAGTTAAATAAAAACTCGGCACCGGGACATGACGGTATATCTGTGCTAGATGTCTGTAATCTTAAGCGGGACCTAATACCAACGCTGATAAATTTAATAAATGAAGTATTGAGAACGGGAAACTTTCCAAGCGAATTAAAAATAAGCAAAATCACGCCGATATATAAATCTGGTAAAAAAGACGCCGCGAGTAATTATAGACCTATTTCTGTTATATCGGTTCTTTCTAAGATTTTAGAAGCGGTATTGAGAGGGAGAATGTTGTCTTTCATAGATAAATACGTTGATCTAGAAAAATATCAATATGGGTTTTTGAAAAATAGCAGTACACTCAGTGCTATTGTAGATTTTGTTAATATAGTTTCGATAGCATTGGATGAGGGAAAAATTGTTGTTGCTATTTTCGTTGATCTTAGAAAGGCATTTGACGTGATATCCTTTCCTATATTGCTCCGTAAGACGAAATATTTAGGTCTCAGGGGTGTGATGCACGATCTGCTCAAATCTTACCTGAAGGAACGAAAACAATATGTAGTTGTGAATGGAGTAAAAAGCGATTGGACAACAAATAGTTATGGTTTGCCTCAGGGTTCAGTTTTGGGACCGCTCTTGTATTCTCTGTACGTATTGAGTTTGAAAAAATCTGGAATTAAGGCGGATTACTTCTCTTTCGCTGATGACACCGTATTATTGTATAACGGATCGTATGAGGATGAATTAAATCAATTAATAAATAATGATTTGAAAGTATATTAAGATTGGTTAATATTTAATAGATTAAAAATTATTATAGATAAAACTAAATATATGCTATTCAAACAAAGAAATAAAAATATTGAAAATCTAAACTTTCGTATAAACGGTGAAAACTTGGAAAAAGTCGAAGATGTAAAGTACCTAGGACTTGTTTTGGATTCCACGCTGAGCTGGAGACGACATATTGACCACTTAAGAGATAAAATTACGCCTATGTATACAATACTTTATAGAACTAGAACTTATTTGACTATAAATACTAAATACAATGTATATAATGCGTTCTTTCTCTCACATGTGAGATATCTGATTGCAGTATGGGGAACATGTAGCAATTCAAATTTTGGTAGAATGCAGATTCTGCAAAATAAATTCACAAAAATACTGTTCAATATTGATAGACGAACTAGTACAAAGCAAATTTACACCGATCTAAAACTGTTTGATTTGGCTAAGCTGAAAGAACTGGAGCAATGTAAGCTCATCTATAAAATAATTAACAAAACTAAATTTGATTTTACTACGTTTATTATCACAAAATATTTTGAAAAATATAACACTGGGATTGCAATTTCGGTCACTAGACCATCATCGGGCAGATTGAGTTAAGAACTGATGATGAACTAAGATGAGAGATAGAGGGATGGTTAAATAGGGGCAAAGTAGCATATTTCAGACATCAATTATATGGATTTAAGAAACCTGATCTATCTCCTTTAGTTCTGGAAATATACAGCAAAAATCGATAATTTCGAAACTCTTCTTTTGCCTATATCTTTTTATTTTATGAGTTTTTTCAAAACAGATTGTCACTTTGACACTGCAACTTTTTTTAGGCTATCCAAATATCTGACCAAAAATTATATACGGGGTATCGTATAAATTGGGCCACCCTCAACTTTTAATTTTCAAATACGGACCTGTACTTTTTTTCCTTTTTTTTTGAATGCCAAGAATCATGTTTCATACTGTCGTAGTATTTTCATTTGAATTACAGAGTGTTTTCGAAATATTGAACTATTAACAGTAAAATTTCAGCTGTAATTTTAAAAAAATATCATAGAATAAGGTATAAAATGCCTAGTATCAGTTCAATATTTTCAAAACACTTCATGATACAGATAAAAATAAAACGCCAATATGAAACATAACTCTTGCCATTTGAAATAATGCAATAAAAAATACAGGTCCGTATTTGAATAGGAAAAGTTGAGGCTGGCCCAGTGTGTACGATACCCTGTATAGGTATACATTTTATTCAGGTATTTGTAAAGGCTACAAAAAGTTGCTTTGGAAAATTTTTAAAAAATCTTCGTGAAATAAAAAGATATAGGCAAAAGAAGAATTTCGTAATTTTCGAATTTTTCTATTAACAGAACTAAGGAAGCTAGATCAGATTCTTTAAATTCATATAATTAACCTCTGGAATACTTTACTTTGCCCTCATTCAACGAACCCTCTAATCTCTTACCGTTATCGAAATCCCCATGCATTAACTCGAATTTGAATAGCCCTATATATATATATATATATATATATATATATATATATATATATATATATATATATATATATATATATATATATATATATATATACGCATAATCAATAAAATAATTCATAATAGTCAGCAACATCATATGAAAGAAATTATTTTCAAATAATATAAAGAACAGGATTCAAAAAAGGAAAAGGGCAAGGCTGAAATGATAATTCCCACATTAACTGAGATATATTCGAATATCATTCCACTAAAACTGGGTCTTTTGTTTCTGATATGTACCTATTCTTTTAGGTGAACATAACAAAGGAAAACAAATTACCCTGAATATGTGCTCAATACGGAAGACGTGAAAGTAGCATTAAGAGAGAACACATGTGAATAAACCACTCATAACTTTGCTTTTTGTTGTATGAAAGCGGAATAATAGTTACGAATATGTGTGGTGTTGTTCCTCTGAACAATTCACAGCTCGAAAGAAAATGTCTTAATGGTTCAAACAAGAGTAAGTAAATTAGTTTTGTGGGAGGGCTGAATATAGCTGTTGACTAAAACACTTCATTTCCATTTCCATTTAATATCTAAGTGAGAGAGAAAAATGTGAATGTGTATTAAGCTAACTCATTAAGATGTAAATTTGGAGCAACTGTTTTTGAATGAAACTAATATATTTTATAAAATTCAAAATAACATTAATTGAAATACTAGATAGCTGTGTCTAGTATTTCAATTAATGTTATTTTGAAATTGACATTGAAATTTATTCACTTTAATATCTGCAGCATCGAATGGTCCACGATTGATAGCCAGTACATAACCACTGGCGTATAGAAGCCAAGTGATTGACTTGTATTTTCAGTTCATAGAACAGCGAAGACAGCGAGGGTGACTTATGAAGTTGCAGTGTCCTGACATCTGTGAATTTGACAATAATAGACAGAGGGTAGGGGAGACCGGGGCAACTTGTAACACGGGGCAAGTTGTAACATATCAAATATCTCCTGATCGTCAAATCGGAAATCCCCGAACCTCTAGCGAGGGTAAAGAGAATCCCGTGACCGTGAAGGTTAGTAGTACGTAGCAAGCGAAGCAGCAGACATCGGTGTTACTGTTATTTTAGGTGTTGTTTATATTTCATTAACGTAAGTAAATTTTGATTTTTTACTTTAATTACAAATAATTAGTATTAGAAAGTGAATAACAGTTGGATTCTTTTTGTCAAATGAATTAATGCTGAGTAGGTTATAATGATGTATAGTGTTTGAAGTGATTTTGTAATTACTTTTTCATTTTTCGCTGCAAAACGGAAAAACTGAAGCTTGGGGCAAGTTGTAACAAATTCTCCGGGACGAAATGTAACATGTAACAACTTGCCCCGGTATACGTGTGACTTACAAATAACTAACTAAATTTTTATTTCTAGGATGAGAACGTACAAAAGAAAACCAGGAAGAGGTTCTACTAGTAAAGAAAATATGGAAGAGGCAGTTAATAGAGTTGTACATAATAAAGAGTCTATCCGCTCAGTTGCCGATACTCTAAATATATGTCACGTGACTCTCTTTAGATATGTGAAGAAGGTGAGAGATTCCGAGGATCGTAATATGTTAAATCATGTAGGCTATAGGCGAAAATCAGTTTTTAATGATCAGCAGTCAGCCATCGTAGTTGAATATCTGAAACATGCTTCAAAAATATATTTTGATTTGACTCCTAAAGAAGTCCGTAAATTGGCCTACGAATGTGCGTTGCATTACTAAATTACAGTTCCTGATTCCTGGGAAAAAAACAAACCAGCAGGGGAAGATTGGTTAACAATATTCATTAAAAAAAATCGTGATCTCTCTATTAGAACCCCAGAGCCTACAAGTTTACAAAGGGCAACTAATTGTAACCGAACCAATGTTTCTCTTTTTTTTGACAAACTAGCTTACGTAAGAGATAAATACAATTTTAAAGCTGCTCAAATATGGAACCTAGATGAGACTGGGGTTACTACCGTGCAAAAATTAGCCAAGGTTATTGCCGAGAAAGGAACGAAGCAAGTAGGTGGCATTACATCAAGCGAAAGAGGGGTTCTGGTTACTGTATGTGTTGCAGTAAGTGCGATAGGAAATGCTACGACGCCTATGTTTCTGTTCCCCCGAAAAAAAATTCAGGACCACTTCATTAGAGATGCTTCTCCAGGGTCTATTGGTGCAGCCAATGGTTCTGGATGGATGACGGCAGAAACGTTTTATACATTCATGCAATACTTTGTTGCTCATGCTAAGCCATCCATAGAAAACCCAATCTTGTTGTTGTTGGACAATCATGAGTCGCATTTGGCAATAAAAAAAATAAACCTAAGACCTAAACACGTTCAGTTAAATATTCATTTATAGTTTTAAGAAATAGAAATCTTTTATGTTCACGTTTGTACATGTAGCTAAATAAAAATATATGAGTTACAACTTACCCCGTGTACTGTTACTTTTTACCCCAAGGCGGGGCACGTTGTAACAAAGGGTCAATGTAAACTAAAAATGAAGCTAGCCATCTTATTTGTGAATATTTCAAATAGTCATTTATGTAATTTGGTCACCACACATATAGGAAGAAATTCATGAAAAAAAAAATGTGATTAGGGGTAACAGATCTATGAGAGAAAAAACATTATATATTTTTTGTTACGACTTGCCCCGGTCTCCCCTACTTATTGCCATAACAACTCATAGCGTAAATGAAGATTTCGAACTGGATTCGGTGTTTGAGTCCAAACAACTAGTGAACGAATAAATGTTTTGCAGATGCTCTGAATCGTTAGAGAATTATATTAATAGCAGAGATCTGCTTAAAATGATTGAAAAAATATTTGAAAAAATTGCCCTTTTTCTTTCTCATAATATCATTTCATAAATTGAAAATAAAGATAGCTTCACTAGCGAAACTTTATTACCTATATGAATTTTCGGAAAATCTGGAGATTTTGCTTCGAATATTAATGCCACTATTTCTATGTAAATAAATATTTCGAAGTAATATAAAATATGAAATATAGTGAAAATAAACTAAATTTCAAATAGAAAATGGATGAAATTGAAGTCCTCAGTGAAATAGAACATGTAGGTAGTTTATTAACATCTGCTATAAATATTACGGATCAATTCAATTGCGAAATTAATATCACACCGAGCTTTTCGCTTCAATATGGAAGTGTGAAAGAATTCAACTTGAAATAAGTTCTAGGCGAACTAGGAGGTGAAGGTGAATTAGGAGGTATAAATTATCACTCAGTGAGTCATCTCATTTGAATTAAAATGCGATTTTTGCACCCTACGAAATTTAGAGCTTCAGTAAAAGCGTTGCGAATGGAAAATCGGACACCAGATGCTGCCAAGCTGTTGACTGAAAGACCCACCAACTTTTCTCATCCGAAGCCAGCACTTGAGGTTTTGTATAAATTATTGTGTAAACTCTTTCAAACGGCCGCTTTTCGTTGTGCCATATAACGTTTACGGCTTAATGGAAAAACTGATGATCTCTGTTTGAAACTTTACCCGGAAAATAGAAAGAAGAAGAAAGTATTCGAGTACTTTACAAGCTTTTTGGAGTCACGATATTCGATCTGCAGAATAGGAGATTCTCAAATTTTATAACAGCGCTATTAGCGTCAGTTATATTAGAACATCTTTGGAACATATAGGTCTTTTTTTTTGGGAAACAATTTTAACGCCACTTTTTAATCGTATTTTCTGTGATGATAATAGACCATTGCAGGTATCTTCAGTCACGTGAATATATATTCATATATATATATATATATATATATATATATATATATATATATATATATATATATATATATATATATATATATATATATATATATATATATAGGGTGTCTCATTTAAAAGTGTCCTCAGTAACTCAACAACGAATCAGATAGAATTTGTGAAAACACTCAGACAGGTCGATTTTTGATGACAGAGGAACATGATCTGGAATACAAAGCTTGTTTCTACTAGCAACCCCCTGTAGAGGATTGCAACGCCACCATGAATTTGAATAGGGAAACTGGGTAGTTTTGTAGCACAAACGTATGCATGGATTCAAATTTGTATGAACCTGCAGTTTGTGTTCTATAAAGTGAATATTCACAATGTTACAGGGTGTTTTTTATGGAATTATGGTACCGATAAAACTAAAAGAAACAGAGCTGTTCTAATTAATCGTAGTTTAATTTCTATTGAAAGAAAAATATTTTTAACGAAGAGTATTAGCAAAAATTTACCGCAAATGCTCAAAGTGCTCGCCATTAGATTGCATGCAGCGATACAATCGTTCTTCCAAATTATTTCTTACATGCTGTAGCATTTCAGGAGTAATGTTACGACATTCTGCCACAATTCGTGCTCTAAGGTCGTCTAAATCTGCAACTCTGGTTTTATAAACTTGTGATTTCAAGTGGCCCCAGAGAAAAAAATCTAGCAGTGTTAGATCCGGCGATCGCGCAGGCCATTCTACTGGGCCCATTCGGCCTATCCAACGTCCAGGAAACCCACCATTCAGGTATTGTTTCACCTGAGCTGCAAAGAGCGGCGGAGCTCCGTCCTGCTGAAAGCGTAACTCCTCTTCTAAAAGGTTTTCATCTGCTTCCGAAGATTCGGTGATTGAAAGATTAATCACGTTTTCTTACTGAATTGGAAATATTAGGAAATCATATGAAAAATAATAAATCAAAAGTTCGCATAAGAAATAAATCAGGTGCTTATAATATTAATTGTGGTGATTGTGATACGTTTTACATTGGTAGTACATGTCCATGAGTTTTCAGTGGTCATAATTCTCAAATTATGATGGGTAATATACATAGTTCACAAGCCCATTGGAAGTTAGGAACCGGCGTTAAACTCTAGTTCCCTAGTGAATAAAAAAACTTTCAGAAGCTTGCCGGCCAGAATTTTAGAACACAAACTTCAAAATATAAATGATATCAATAATAAATTAAACCAAATTTTCTAGAATCATTTCAGATTAATGAGAACAAACATTCTGTTCTCCTATTGATTAGTTTTCGATTTACTTCATGCGAATACTTCAATTTCTCTCGTGAATCGAAATTTTGACCATATGTTCATGGATATCAGATGATAACAAAACTGTAATTGCTTTTCCGAAAATCCCCAGCAGGTCATAAAAGATTCAGTTTCAGAATTAAAATTTATATTAACAAACGCTTGCGGCATTTCACGTGGTATTATTAGATTTTCTTGGAGATATAGATCCACTCCATGATCTAAATTGATCAAACATCGTGCTGCCCATTTTGATATCTCACAGATTTCCAAAACGTGATATTACGAATTGCAATTTATTTTCTGAATCAAAATATACGTGCTAATTGGTCTTATCAGTATTGATGGAATCCACTAAAACACGTTCTGGTATAATAATTGATGGAAACTCATCACGTCTTAATTTTTATGTTATAGAGCCATTATTACGAACACGTCTAGAATTTATTACGATGAAGTCCAGTTCTGTACTTGAAAAGATGGCGAATGGTTTCTCTGATTTTTCTAATCTTTGTGTTTGACTTCAATGGTATCAGATACACTTTCGTTCAGGCACAATTGAAAGCAATCCTCTTTTCGCTACTACGTGTTAATTCACCATGATACAAAAACAATTATCATAACATTTTGTTTTGTGTGACAAATTGTTCACTGTGATTCAAATTTCGGTCACTATAGCATCATAGGGAAGGTTGGATCATATAACTGAAAATATAAAGTGTAGCAGAGTTGAATATGTGAAAGAGTTATTAGTCATGTCATTTTTATCATAATATTGTCTGAAAATACGGAAACTAGGAACAAACCTGAGTTTCTAATCATGGTTTGACATATCTCTATGAGTAACAACAACAACGATCTTTGCATTTGTTATCAATTAAATATAATAAATATGCTAAAGTTGACCAAACAACTCTGATCGTTCATCAAGACGAGGTAACTCCTCCTGTGATTGAGATCCTGAAAAAAATTAGTATATATTCGAGTCAGCGGGATTTGAACGAAATAAACAAAGCTGACCACGTGATCGACGCGTGGCACACGAATAGATAAATAAATAGATAGATCTTTATTTGTAATAAACATTATAAATGGTGTCGACAGTAAAATATAAGAAATATCACATCACAGTATAAATACAAGAAATATCACATTGGCAACAATCATGCGTACAAACACAACAAAATCAAAACAAACATTATTACATTTTCTTTCTTGACAGGAACTCTTCCACGGAATATATAGTTTCATTTAAAAGTAGTCTTTTCACTTCCCTCTTGAAGTTCATCTGGGACTTGTGAACTCAGAAGGAAGGTTATTATATAATTTGGGGCCCCAGAAGTCAATGCCCTGTTGTGTGCGCCTCAGACGATGCATTGGGATCTGCAAGGAGTCTTTATTTCTTGTTTGATATACATGGTTTACAGAATTGGTAGGAAAATCCCCCAAATTCTGATGCACATAACACAGTGAGTTGTATATGAAGAGTGATGGAACTGTAAGTATTTCAGGATCTTTGAATGCCATTCGGCAAGACTCATTATACCCCAAGTTAAAAATAACTCTAATGGCTTTTTTTTGCAGAATGCAAATGCTTTTAGCTCCCGATGCCATCCTCCAGAACATTTTGCCATAGTTGACGTGAATATGAAAATTGGCATAGTAGACCGATTTCAGAGCATCCAAAGTGACTGCCGTCTTGATGGTTCTCAGACTGAAAATTGCGGAGGTGAGCTTCTTAGTTAACTCTTCAACATGTTTCATCCTTTTTAGGCCATGTACATGCCAAGAAACTTAACTGATTTCTCAGGTTTCTGATTGAAGATCAAACTTTGAGTTTTCTGATCGTTTAATTTTAACCTGTTAGACGACATCCAGGCTTGTGTTCATCATAACAATTTGTTTTTTCTTCTGCAATTCATCAACGGTGGTATCCTTCAAAATCAGCGTGGTATCATCAGCATGAAGACAGGCATCAGCACTCTCTAAATTACAAACCAGATCATTGATATATATAATAAAAAGTATAGGTCCTAATATTGAACCTTGAGGGACTCCAAATAATACTTCTCCTGTATTTGAATATCTTCCATTCCACCTCACGGTCTGCCTTCTATGTTCCAAGTATGACTTCATAAGATCCATTGGTACACCCCTGATTCCATAAAACGATAATTTTTCGAGAAGGTTTCGGTGATCTACCGTGTCGAACGCTTTCGACAGATCACAGCATGTCACCATCAACTGCTCCATCCCATCCTGACCCATAATCGCACTCTGAATCACGTCATTGATTGCAGTTATGACAGATCGTCCCTTCAGATAGCCATGTTGCTCCTCAACAAATAATTCCAGACTCTCAAAATAGCCGACCAGACGCGTCTTCATAATAATTTCCAAAATCTTTGAAAAAACTGGAATAACCGAAATAGGACGATAGCTACTACAGTTTCCACCGTCACCATTTTTATAAACTGGTACAACCCTTGAGTGCTTCAATTTATCAGGGAAAACACCTTCAACAAGACATTTATTTATTATTTATCACCAGAGGTTCAAGTATCTAACCAGATATATCGGGGCGCTTGATGAAATCATTTAGATGAACCATATATATCCTCAGATTTTGGATTTCTTGAGATTTTATATAATACTGCTGATTTCAGAGATATCTGTAGGATCAAGAAACAATGAATCCACAGTTCTGTTAGGCAGATTGAAATTTTTCATATATGTGGTAGGATCAGGGGAATTGCAACCAATATCACGAAGAATCCGTTCAGGGACACTCAAGAAGAAATTATTGAAATCATCCGCATTACAATGATAATTTCTGCAGTTCATTTTCTGTTTTCTTGCCTTAGTAGATCCAATTTCTTGATTAACTATTTTCCAAGCCGCCCTTTGTTTGTTTTCACTTTCATTTATAAACTGCTCGTTTTTAGTCCTTTTTTCTATATCCACCATTTTGAAGAATTTTTCTTTGAAGTTGATATAGTCTCGATATATCGAGTTATCTTTCGTCACTTGAGAGATAACACCCAAACATCAAGTCTATTCTTCATTATTTTAAGATTCTCACTATACTCAAGGTTTTTATATCCTACGTTACCACAACCAGATGGTCTTACTGTTTTTTTAATTACAGGAAAATATTCGTTGAAAGCCTGAAAAAAACAGCCGTGAAAACAATTATATGCATCCTCAGCAGAGAGGCCTGACAAAACATCGTTCCATCCCACACCCGATAATGCCTCCCGAAAACCACATAGAGCAGCAGAATCATATTTCCTCATGGAAACCAATTCAGCTTTCTTGCCACGTAGAGTTATTACAGGTAAGTTTCTAATTTGTGCTAGATCATCTCCCATGTGCATGTTCTCTGTTTTCGTTGCACATCCAGACATTTCGAATAATACCTACTAATAATAGAAGTTGACTCGAGTCTAGTTGCTTTGGATAGTTCTTGTATAATTTGGATAAGGAATGCTCACATTTACGGGTCGGCAATGATCAGTAATAGTTGCATCTGCTTTATTTCTCGAAACAGATTGTTTATATTCTTTGATTTTTTTTTCTTGATCTACCCATCTGTTATTCATA
>JARQZK010000723.1:580000-702500 GCA_030704885.1 Cynegetis impunctata
AACTCTATGCCACATATTGATAATAAAAAAAAACATTTCTTCAGATAGTTATTTGTTGAAGCAGAAATATTTTTCTTTGTTGTTCGAACAAAATGTGTAAAAAGAAAACAGGTTATTATTAAATTATGGTTAGTAGTTTTGTACAAATAAACGATCATAAGAATGAAATTATTTTTCTCACCAATTCCGAACGATTTCCGTGATGACATTAATTCTTTATATGAAATATTATATATGTTTTCAATTTTTAGGTAACCAAAATAGCTAATATTATTTCAATATCAATAAGCTATGCTTTAAAATAAACGGAGTTGATGCTAATTTCAACAGTTTCATATCTCGTTGTATTAAGTATTAGATTATGTCAATATTTGTTGTGGTCAATCACAATTCAAAAAAATTTTGTCTGGATTTGAAGTGAACATTCACCTAGGTTATATCTCACAAGAATACTTTCAGTTAAGCTTTCAATATATAGATATGGAAGAATTTTATCATCAATACTTAAATGCCTCTACGTTTATATTCACTAGTTAGATTTCAATTAGAGTGGCATCTGTCTATCTTTTGAAATTAGATCACGTTCAAAACATAGTGTTCGAGAGTAATCTAATTTTTGCAGATCAAGCGAATAACCCACTTGGCGATTACCGCTTCTAAAATTGACAGACAATTTTCCGTGAAAGGGTGGAAATCATTGAATGGAAAATATGAAATGTGCGAAAAAGACAGAACACATTCAGAATCGTTAATCCTTTTATGCGGAAAAACGAGAATTAATCATTCGGAATCATTTCCAGTTACTCATTCAGGAAGGATATCCAACGCGTAAAGAGAAGTTTGCCAGATGAAGCCGTTTGAGTGTACGATGGTGGAGCTTTCCGGTTTCCAGTGCAATTTCACACAATAGGCCATGTTTTTCCACCTAGATGAATGGTAGCTTTGATTAATTTTTTTCTAGGCATTTTTTTTCGAACTAGAAAATAGATAAATGTTTATTTTATACTAAGAAACTCTACACAATACAAAATAATTTCAGAGATGGCTTCAAAACAATATATTAATTATAAATTTAAATACTACAGTAGCTCTTTTATTTCACCAAAATATATATGAAAAGAATTGTCAACATTGTCAACCAACCGAGCATTGAACAATCGAAAAATATCGAACACTCGAAAATGATTCATAGGAAAGAAAATAAACTAGTAAAAAAATTTTTTTTCTAAAAAAAAAATGGTGAAAGTATATGATCACAATACTTGACATAATCTAAACTACGAAGTGAAGAAGATAAGAACGAACAAAGCATTGCACTCTCCTATCTACCAGGCAACCACTTCCTACGATGAATTACCTGCTCAAATGAAAGGGGAAAAGAATATAAAAAATTTACCAAAAAGCTGAGTATCGACCGCGCAGTAGCAGCTAACAAATCACCTGTTACTTTAACTCAGCCATCTAATATTTGAAATTCTTATGTAACTAACAAAAATATCATATTCATGTTAACATCACACACGATGATTAGTAGATTTAGCTCTGAATAAAATAAATATTTCTATAATTTCTGGTTTTCTAATGATATATCTATCAATTTATGAAATCAGGGCTAAACAACTGGAATTATTTCGCAATTACATTCATGGTCGGTGTCAAAATGTAGTTATGGATGTTGATGGTGAAACTGTTATATGGAACGATGGAAAACTTGAGGTTGGGGTTCCCAAGGAAGTATTTTGGGACCTCTTCTCTTTGTAATCTATATAAATGATTTGACGAATATCTTTCAGGAATGCCTAAAGTTTTTCATTTATGCTGATGACACGAATATTTTAAGTAACAAAAAAGTAGAAGACTCGATATTAGAAACAGAAAGTGCTATTTCAATGGTGTTGGACTGGCTTGGAAAGAATCACCTCGTCATGAATACAGACAAAACAGAGTGTGTAGTTTTTAAGACAACTCATACGAAAATAAAAGTACCAGCAGGAATAAACATTTTGGGAAAAACTACAGATATAAATTCATACATAAATTTCCTAGGAATCGCTCTGGATTATAATTTGAGGTGGACCAAACAAATTGAGAATGTCAGAAAGAAACTTAACTCAGTGATTTTTTCGCTAAGAATCTTAACAAGAACAGCCGATTTAGAAGCTCTTAAGATAGTTCACTATTCAAACTTCCAGTCTATATTAGGTTACGGTATTGTCGTATGGGGAAACAGCTTGGAAATAAACAACATTTTGTCTAATCAAAAAATAGCCGTCAGAATAATTCTACGAATGAAGTTTCGGCGAATGAAAAATTTAAAATAATTCAAGTTAATGTAAGAAGTATTTTTCAAAATGCTGGGGAATCCATGACTAGAAACTGTTCAGCTCAGCAGGTTACATGTTTTTATAGTAGCGGTTCGTACAATCGAAATGACGCTAATATAGTGTGCATTGAAGAATACATTTATGATAATAAAATTAGTATTGGAGAAATAAATGCAATTGAAGTCTATATATATATACATATATATATATATATATATATATATATATTATATATATATATATATATATATATATATATATATATATATATATATATGTATATATATATATATATATGTATATATATATATATATATATATATATATATATATATATATATATATATATATATATATATATATATATATATATATATATATATATATATATATATATATATATAGCGGTACATATTTTGTTATAAAGTTGACCGTCGTTTTAATGTCTCTGCAATATCCAATATTGTATTGCTATTAAGAGTTGTTGATTTACCTTCAAAACAATTCTTCATGCAGAAGACATATTGTGACCGGCGATTTAAACATAGATCTCTTATCAAATAAACTCACCACATGTGAACTTATGGATTTAATTCCTTAATAAATACTGTTACTTGACCAGAGAATGATACTTGACGGACCACTTCTTTGTTAAGGGCTGGGATACACGATTGGCCTAAACGGTTATGTTTTACATTGTATGATTACTGGTTATTTGCTGGTGATTTTTTCCTCAGAAGTACGAATGGCTAAGAAAAAACAATAAATTGATTACAAAAATCTTAGGTAAATCCTAAGAAAGAAAAATTCTTTCAGACATGATATCAATTAAATGACGTATAATAGATACATTCAATAAATATTTACAGCAGAATACTACACCAATTCGTATGAATAACAAAAAAGTTATGAGGAAGAAGTGGGTCACTCCGAGTCTTCTGAAATATATCAATAACAACCCTCTACAATAATCTGCACAGAAACCCGAATGATCTAGACCTGAAATCAGAGTACAGGGAATGCAAACAGATTTAGCTAAGAAAATCTAAAATGCAAAACAAAAATATATACAAAGAATTTACAGAACCCGTTCTAAACTGCTAGTAAATGAGTTGTGTAATTTTGAAAAGATTCAGAAGGGGGCTTGTAGTATGATCAATTTGGCTATTCAATAGGAAAACTGAATATTTGTATTTATTTATCTGTAATGATTCTAGAAAATTCAGGATTTTATATGTTAATTTTTTCTTTATGTAGAGGATATATATATATATATATATATATATATATATATATTTATATATATATATATATTTATATATTTATATATATATATATATATATATATATATATATATATATATATATATATATATATATATATATATATATATATATAAGTAAGAAGTAATCGTGTGAAACTGAAAACACACTCGTGGTTATAAAATTAAGTGATCGACGACATTTATTTGAAACTAATCAAACAAACCTCCTAGCGAAGCTGGTTATAAGAGTTCACGAAGCATCGAAATATCAACATCTACCCCAGACGGTAATTGTTCGAAATGTTAATTTGTTTATCACAATCGATGGAAATTGATAGACAGACTGTTTCGCCCTTATCGGGGCTCATCAGTATCATCCATCCACCAAGAGTGATAACCAAACCAACATTACAAACGGTCATACATATTTCTTCTAGTAACTCCATGACATATAAATATGACACAGCGCCAACAGTCGGAAACAATTGAACCACATCTTTCAGAACAGAAGAAAACGTTTCGGCAACGAGAACTAGTACGTCCGGAACACACGAAGGTGGCCACCATATTCGCTAAGCAAGAGTAAAGCTGACACAAATGTTTGTAATGTTGAATCACATCGAATTGATGTGTCAGCTTTACTCTTGCTTAGCGAATATGATAGCCACCTTCGTGTGTTCCGGACGTACTAGTTCTCGTTGCCGAAATGTTTTCTTCTGTTTTGAAAGATGTGGTTCAATTGTTTCCGACTGGTGGCGCTGTGTCATATTTATATGTCATGGAGTTACTAGAAGAAATATGTATGACCGTTTGAAATGTTGGTTTGGTTATCACTCTTGGTGGATGGATGATACTGATGAGCCCCGATAAGGGCGAAACAGTCTGTCTATCAATTTCCATCGATTGTGATAAACAAATTAACATTTCGAACAATTACCGTCTGGGGTAGATGTTGATATTTCGATGCTTCGTGAACTCTTATAGCCAGCTCCGCTAGGAGGTTTGTTTGATTAGTTTCAAATAGATGTCCTAGTTTACTTAATTTTATATATATATATATATATATATATATATATATATTATATATATATATATATATATATATATATATATATATATATATATATATATATATATATATGTCAGACTGGTCGATCTGTTGCGACCAGATTCATAGAATATCAACAATCTTTCATGAAAAATAAACAGATTCAACGATTTTAAACCATTGTGAAAGATAATTTCCAACTGATTTACAAACTACTGAAAGGAGTCAAATTGCACCATTTAGAATAATTGGAAATTTTTAAACTCAATCATAATACAAAGGTTAGTGTCTTGGGAACGACCAGATTGACATAATATATTCTCCTATATTTGATATATTCAAATCATGAGGTATTTCAAGAACTGAGTATCAAGTTGGAGCCCATTTTAATTACCCGTCAATGGTATACGTTCTCCTTAAGTCATTATCTCGAATAACTCTACCAAAATCTCATGGAAAGATGATACTTATATAAGAGAAAAACATTCTATATTTATTTATTAACTTAATCTGATCAAAATAGCAATTACTGTAGGTATATATGTTCAACTTTTTTCTGATAATAAATGCTAGTTTAGTTCGTGTTCATTATGTTTAGTTATTAATCTGTATCAATTATTGCTGAGTTCATTTGCTGAATAACTTCCATTGTTCAAATAAGTGATAAATCATAAAATATGTCCACCAGGTGTATTAAAAAAAATTAATGTGTGTTTTTATTGTATTTATTAAAAATTAATCGAAAGTTGTAGATTTTCTTATTAAACTAAACTACTGAAAGTATGTTATAATTCACAAACCATTAGTAGGGGTGAGCGGGTACAAAAGTAACATTTTGTACTTTCGCCTTGGTTTCTCGTTAGGTGTTATCATTTCGATGAAATTGTTATAGCCATACATAAATTCCGTTTATGTTCTATACATTAGCACCTTAAATTACCTCATTATTGTGTATTTTGCATGAATCACAGAAACTTAAAAAAAATTTGTCATTTGTTACTTTCGACCACTTTGGCGGGCCGAAAGTAACACGTTGTGGGTCGAAAGTAACAGGGCAGAGGGGTTTGTAATGAATGTGATATGACATATTTAATCAAACAAATATTTATTGGAAGATTCAGTGTCAGTCTTCTCTATTCAGACTCGCAATTATGGCACACATAATTCATTGACGCATTCAGTATCTATGAGACCACATTTTGCATTCGAAACAATGTAAACTTTGCTCATTCAGTCGACTATTTCTAAAATTTTCTAAAGAAACGAGGTAGAAGCAATCTTCGTCGTCAAATTTATTTTCCTTGTCTACAACTGCGCTAGTATTTCTATATATCTATGCAATGTAACATGGCAGACATTCAATTTTGTTTGCCTTGGCTCTAATTTTTTCACCATCATTAAAATGCTCTTCAGCCGCTTTTCGATAGACTTCCATGTTAGTTGTTATTCGTGAGGTGGTTCTTATGCGTTGTCGCGGCATTTTGTTGAAATAAACACACACACATAAAAAGTTTACTTAGAGTAAATCAATACGGGGACAAAAGTAACATGTTACTTATGTACCCATAGGGCTGCGTTACTTTTGTACCCCACAGCATTTTTGTTAGAACATGAAAGATAACCTTGAAACGGAACATGCTAGACAAAAACGAATTTAAGCACTGCGAAATCAATCTAATCGAGTATCTATATGCAAATATTCAGATTAATATCATTCCTTTAATACTACATAAACATTAAATAAGTAAACGTCAAAAAATTTACTTTTGATTTGTGAAATCAGGTAGCGTCCTCTCACACGATATAACAGTACGTGGCGCGAGCGGCGGTTGAATGCAACTGAAGGTGGCGCCACTGGCTATCACCTGACAGCAGCTAAGTGGTGTTTTGACAATTCTTTAAACCTACAGAGCATTTGTTACTTTCGACCCGCCGTTACTTTTGTCCCGGTTTCCCCTACATTGAGATTTAAATTAACCGACTTTTAGCAAAAGTATAGATGTTGTTCTATCTGGGGTTTTCAAAAATCAAAAGTCCAATTCAATTTACAAGTTACGACAAAAAACACATAAACGGAATTGGTTCATTAATTATTTCTGAATCTACATTGAAAAATGCCGAACTAGACGAAGACTATATAGAATAGAGATCGCAAACTTGGTATGGAGATTTACTTCGAACCTTACTTAAAAATTGGCCTTTCAGGAATAGCTATCTATAAAAGTTGAGAACCGCAACGCTTCTGTTTGGGGATAGCCAGCTAGGCGTCTATTATTCATAAAGGATATATTACCCATTCCTGGGCTCCATGTGGTTTATTGTCTTGGCAATTCGTCCAGCAATTACGTTATAGTATTAAACAGTCAACTGAAAAACATAAAATCTCGAAATTGGTGAAAATATTCTGCTCTTGTGGAAAAAAAACAGACTTGTTATGTGGAATATATCATATCGATAATCGTATAATACATGAAATTAGCTGAAACAGAAGTTAACCCTATGTCTCAATGAAACGAGATAAAATAATGCAAATAATATAATTTGTCGGGTTAGTTATGAATATTTATATTATGTTTAATGATTCGAAACTAAAAAATATAGAGAATACTCCCATCAAAAACACCCAATCTAGATATAGTTGACAGGGAAAGATCGGTTTTCCCACATTATTTTGTTCTCTTTTTCAGAGGACCTTATAGATGCATATATATATATATATATATATATATATATATATATATATATATATATATATATATATATATATATATATATATACATTTATATACTTACTTATTTGAATTGTTGTTGCCTGTGAACTATTTTTAACTTTTTGATAATTATTAGCAATAACAGGCTTGGTGAATCTCGAAAAAACTCGATTTGATTAAAAAGTATATATATATATATATATATATAGTCTGTCTTGTATTAAATTAACGTTTTGAAGCATCAAGTTGGCTTAGATGTATTAAAAACAATTTACTCTGCAAATTTTGAATCGTTGTTGTCATATGGAATAATATTCTGGGGAAACAGCCCACATACTAATTCCCTATTTATTACTCAAAAAATGACATTGAGGTCGATGTTAAGACTACCTTTTCGGGAATCGTGTAGAGGTTTATTTAAAAAGCATAATATTTTGACTGTACCTGGCTTGTTTGTTTTTAGATCTTTGCTATTCATTTATAAACATAAAGAACTGTTTTCTGGCTTCAAGAATCAGAATAACACAAGACAAATGATTCCTTATCAACTGCCAAAGCTATAACTCACACTTACTCAAAAAAGCACAATGTACACTTGTATGAAATTATATAATGCTCTCCCAAAACATTTCTGGGCTATTGATAGTGTGAGTCTGTATGTAGCAAGAGTTCGTAAGTTTATCCTGGATGTAGAGCCTTATCATCTTAATGAATATTATAATTACTGTTCCATCCAGCATTAAACTGTGGTTTCGTCTGACATGTTTCTATTTTATCATTTGTACCTGATCTATCTGTGATAATTTTTGAAATAAATATTATTATTATTATTATTATTATTATTATTATTTATTATTATTATTATTATTATTATTATTATTATTATATATATATATATATTGACAACTCAAATTTCCGGGATTGATAAATTGGTCTGAAATTTACAGTTTATTTTTACCTCATGGAAATGAAAAATATGAAAATAGTAGTCAGGAGCGACTCCTATATCAGCTTTCGTTGGCAGACTTATCGGCATTCTAGTAGCAGACTCGAAAAAAAAGGATGTGATCGCCGAACAATTCATTTCTCTCTGAAATCGACTTGCAGGTCAGAAATTCAGAGAGTGATAAAGACGGAGTTTGACGACGTAACAAAGGCGAGTTTGAAGAAACTTTAATAGAAGACAAAGTGAGTAAAAAATGAGATCCGAGATTTGAACAGTGAATTTGTTGTAACAAAACAAATAGGGGATCGAGAAAAGTATCACTCTTTTATTCCACTTGCCACGAGCAGGCGATAGAAGAATTTCATGATCATGAACTTTTCGAGAATCTGGTAAGTACTCATATGAATATCATTTGATAAATAAACGAATATGAACATCAATAGAACTTCACTTCTTCTTGTTGTGATAGTGTACTCACAACTGAAAACAACACCATTGAAAATATGTTGAGAGCTCAAGTGAAGATAAAAATGTCTCATTCAATATGAAAATTAATTCTTCACTTTTTGGTGAAACTTTGATTAGAAATTAAAGGAAAAAGTTGTCAAACTATGTGAGACAATAATATTGAGGTAATATCATTCGTTTATCTTATCGCATTGGAAAAAGGAGAGAAAATGAATCAATACCTCTATTAGTGAAGTTTTACGATGAATTAGAACGTGATGAACTTCTGAAACAAAAGAAGATTTGTGTCACATCAAGAATAATTGTTAAAGACGATTTAACGAAAAAAAGATATGAAGTTCTGCAATATGCTTCAAATTTAGAAAACTACATCTAAGGTGAGAAGTGGTGGGCTTTCAGCTGGTTTACCACGAACAGGTTGGTGGAAAACGAACAGAAATCTGCGAAATTGCTTTTCGTCCTAAAACAAATGAAATATCTTGGGAGTAACACATAGTTCCTTGGGATTATTATTGATTCTAGTCACCGTTGGGATGCCCAAATTGACCAGTTAGTCCCGAAACTAACTGAAAATATTTTTTTTACTTAAATCGATGTCACACCATTTATCAACTGAGGTATTAAAAACATCTTATTTTGCTTTAAGAGAGTCTTGAATCAGATATGGTCTCTACGTTTGCGGTAGTTGTGCTTACCTACGCTACAAGAATATTTGCAATTCAAAGAAGTGCAGTTAGAATAGTTGCTGGCCTTTGATAAAGGGATGATTGCAGAGCATCCTAAATTAAACTAGGCGTTTTGACTTTTCCTAGTGTCCTTATCTTGGAACTATTAATTTTTGCCCATGAAAATAGATCTAAATTTTGTTTGAATTGAGGTAGCCATGCATATTCCACCAGAAATAAGGATCTTTTGGGCAGTGATTTTCATAGACTCACCTTATCACAGATATGGGCCCTTTTCATATGTCAATAAAACTTCATAAGTGACCCTCTTCACTTCATGGTTTGTCTCTACTAAATTCTGAAAGTGAATTTTAGGATTTTTTAATTAGGTATTCATTTAATGATGTGAATTAGTTTTTAAATTCAGGTTGTATAGATCTTTAGTGATTTATTTCTCTTCTTTTTTTTTAAAGAAGAATAATACTGTTATAGGATCACACACGTTACGACTCCAAATTTGTTCTTTTGTGTATGTTTGTTAATTATTTCATATAAGTGTATACACTTCGTACTTAACTGTATGTTTTCTATTGATAAATTACCTACTAGTTTTGTAAGGCATGACTGTTGACATGTATAAACAATATAAATTTGTAAAACACGAATAAAATTTTTATTATACATTTTGTAATTTAAAGGAGTTTTCTCGAAATCGATACATGGTTTTATTTCTGATTTCTGACGAATCATTATCGTCAGAGTGAAGAACTGTTGGACACAGATAAAACTGGGGTTCCAGCTGTTCACAAACGATTTTTTTTTTAACTCGAGGGACCTACAGTTTAACGCCGGTTCCGAACGGCCAATGGGCTTGTAAACTATGTACATTACCCAACAATTTTCAATCATAAATAACCACTAAATTACGGACATACACAACACCCAAGAGCGAGGTGGGACTCGAACCCACAAACCTCGGTTTACAAACGGTATAAGGCGGTTCACCTTACCGCTGGTCTACCGAGGCCTCGCACAAACGACTTGCCTAGTTACTTTGATAATGACAAAAACCATTATATTTGCGAATGATAACTTTATTGCTTTGAAATTGAGAACTAATGAAGAGTTATTGATATATGTGATTTGATGAGAAATTTTTTTCTAATAATTAATTTTTTTTTTTAATAAATGGTGTACTTCAAACGCACTTATATTAAATATTGAGAAAACTGAATATATTTATTATGGCATTCAGTGGACTACCCAAATTGAGACATTTGAATTTTACACTATTTAACAAGGATTTCTTAGGTTGTCACAGAGACAGTGAATTAAAATGGCATACTCGTTGTAATGCAGTAAATGAAAAACTGAGTGAAGTTTGCCTGAAGTAGGATAAAACGTACTTTACTGATTTCTTCATTTCTCACTGCAAAGTAGTCTTGTGGATAGTTATACAAACTACAATATTCTAGTGTGAGGTAGATCCACCGATATAAATTGATAAAAAGAGTTCTTCAGTGGCACTGATAATATCAATGTTATGTAATATTTATTAAATGGTTTTGTTTATTATGACTTACCTATCGTAAACTATGTTATACACTTGTAGAAGAGAATCAATAAATGTCTAACTATCTATCTATATGTCTCAATGAATAATGATGGATGGAAAAACGGAAGCACGCTAGCCAAAAAAAGTCCAGAGATTTTATGAAGCGGGTAAAAGTAACATCGTTTTGTCCGCTTGATCGCGACATGTTTCCGCTCCGGACACTCTTCTCTCGGAAGAGTGACCAATGCTCTCTCCTAAACTAGTTAAGTATCACGTACATGGCATAATTTATATTACATTCAGGGGACACCAAACAACAAATTCCAACATTAAGTATATGTTGTATACCAGGAAACAGTAAAGTATTCAAAAAATATATACGAAGGGAATCATTACTCAAAGCGGTTGATCATGGGGTAGATCACCGAGATATTTGTCCGAATTAACTTTTCGAAGCAGCACAGAAAACTTTTAGGTTATACGTATGCCACAATTCCGGGTTCTTTCATTTGAGCAATCAATAATGAAACGTCGCCTTCGGAAATAGTAACATGGTGAGTTATTTATTGGAAGGAATTTTCTAATAGCACTTTATACTCCGGATACTAGGCTAATGACAGCTAGGACTAAAAATGTGTTACAATAACAGTCACGTGCGCGTCAGTTGTTTTCGTAGGTGCGTATGAGTTTTACAATTTAAGTCGTGCGAATCATAATATATATAATCTCTCTATAATTACTCTCAAAGTATGTTGTTACTTTATTAATAAAGAATGAATTGATGAGGAAAGAGATGACCAGGGTAACAGTTTTTTTAAGTTTCATAAAAATATGAGTATAATATCCTTGTATTATTATAGATTACGTGTAACTTTGAAGTGAAGAATTGATTATAATTCTGACGAAGGATCTAATATTGAATTGAATTGGCGTTCACTTGGTGAATGTTCATATTCATAACTTTATAAAGAAATAAAAAACTAACTTTTGAAATAAAAATCTATTGAGTAAACGCGTTTCGTCATAATATTGACTTCATCTGGTACTAAATTGTGGTATTACAAAACAATCTATTTATACGAAAAATTGAACATGCCAAAGGGGTTCCTAGAGAAACTGAATAACAATAAGCAATGCATTCATAGTTATTGGTAGGTACATTCAACAGATTAAGGAGAGAAGAAGGATTTACTTCAATCTGGTCGTTAACTAGGTTTCCGGAATTTTTATATTTATTGATGCATGGGAATGTTTGTTTTGTGGAGACTATTTTCTAACTGTTATATTTCATAATTGTGATTAAAGGTAGGTATAGTTTTCTTGAATAAGATGGCACGCATAAATAGAGTCAGTTTTCTGCTTAATATAGCTATATGGGTTGTTGGTGTTCGTTATTCCGAGAAAAGTACTGTATTTAACAGGTTAACATACTTGGGCAAACCTTCCGAAAATCTGAAATTGTTTCTTAATAAGCGAAATTTCAAAAATTTATATAAACCCAACAATAGCATTGGAAAATAGATTAAAAACAACGAATCAAAAATTCATAGAGAAAAACGTACTGGTGTTTATAGACTCAACTGTAACGATTGTGAAAAATTCTATGTAGGACGTACAATAAGAAATTTCGAAACTCGAATACACGAACACCAACGTAGCTATATTAAGCAGAAAACTGACTCTAATTAAGCGTGCCATCTTTTTCAAGAAAATCATACCTTTAATCGTAATTATAATATATTACAGTTAGAAAATAATCTCCACAAAACTAACTGTTGGGAATCCCTATACATCAATAAATATAAAAATTCCTGAAACCTAGTTAACGACCAGATTGAAGTGAACCGTTCTCCTCATCTTAATCTGTTCAATGTACCTACCAATAACTCTGAATGAATTGCTTATTTTTATTTAGTTTGTCTAGGAATTCCTCTGTTATGTTCAATTTTTCTTATAAATAGATTGCTTTGTAATACCATAATTTAGTACGAGATGAAGTCAATGTTATAACGAAACGTGTTTATTAAAACAATGGTTGATAATAACAATTTACACATTTATTAAAAGAAATAACGCATGACGAACGTTTCGGTGGCTAATGGCAGTTTGCCATTAGCATCTGAAGATGGTGAAGTTCCACCGAAACGTGCGTCATGCGTTTCATTGTTTCAATATGTTCATATTTTCTAAGTTTTTCTGTCCTTTCTACATTTTTTAAAATGATTCCACCAATAAAAGCAGGAATAGCTCAGAACTAGCTCAGTGTCCTCCATCTTACTAGTTATTGCTACTATCACAATCACAATAATAATCTTTTTATTGTAGACGTCAAATTTCATGAGATCACTACTGAGGTGACTATCATGAGAGTACTTTCATGAAAGTACAATCACCGTGAAAAAGAGATTAAGATATAAATATGAATACTTAAATACACAAAACATATTTCAAGATTTTTTAATTACAACAATTTGTTTATCACATGAGACTAGTGTTGTTTGTCATATTTCTTTCTACAGTATGTGACGAAATAATAGTTTGAATTGGCTTCATTACAAGCATAACCATTGAAATGCGTGTAATCTGTTACTCACTGGAGTAGGGAAGATTCATTTTAAGGGGGCTCCAATAATAGACACAAATGCACATGTCACGCGCATTGTTAATTAGATTAAAATCTGAAAGTTGACCTAAAATCATTACAACTCAAGAACAATTTATATCTGCTTTGTTAATATGAAATATGAGTTGATCAGCTCAAGAAGGAATGATTTGAAGTTTCGAAAAGAGCTGGATAGTTGATGACTGCTGCTTTTTGAGAGTGTAGCAGATTTTTTAACAAATCACTAAAAAATGCATACCGATAGAAAATATCTATTCGACAAAAGAGTTCTGGAAAAAGCATATTTGAAGAAATAACTATTACTTCAGCACAAAGCATGTGTAACAAATAACATTTTCGTTGTTCTTATTAGTTGCTAATGTAATTTACAGTCTAGTATTCTTCATAGTGGTGGAACAGGTGGGTTTCGCATCAGAGGGAAAAATCTCTCGAACGGAAATTCAAGGAAATAGAGTGATCCCCCCTGAACGGGGTGGCAACCACTTTTACAATTTTAAATAGCACGGAGAGGGAACAGGTAGCACACAATTCTTAAGGTATTCTAATTCTCTCACAAGCATAATCCATTATTTTTGCTCTGCTTTGAAATGAATGTGAAAAGTTCTGTTAGAAGTGTCGGTAAAATGAAAGTAAATATAAAGTTTTTAATCGAATTTGAGTTAATTAGATGCTCAAATTGCATGGAATTCAATTTATAACAATAATAACGTCATTGTTGAATAGATAGGCTTAGATTGCGAGAAATAATATATCACAGCAATTTTTTTTTTCTTGATGCTTTGATGGGCGAATCTTACCTGAATTTGCTTCAAGATGTCATCTAACTTCGCATTGTGTGAATATTTCAAGAGAATTCAAGATATCTATTTTTTGAACAGGACTCACTACCTGAGCAGTGACATGTTGAATCAATATTTTCCCGAACAGTGGATATATAGGAGAGGTTTCATTGAATGGCCCCGAAGATCGCCAGATTAACACCATCAGACATTTTCTTGAGGGGACCATTTTGGGAACAAATGATGGTTTTAAACGACTACGTGATGTTTATCGTCTTTCCAAAGTTCCATAATTAGGCTGCATCTTTTCAATTTTAACATTCATAAATTCTAGAGTCTGAATTTTTATATCATCAGTAATTTTGGCCTAGAATCCACGCAAAAATATTGCCTATATTTTTTTCGTCGATTTGCTTCTTGGGGGTTCCTTAGAACATTTAGTGAAATCCTTTTCATACCAGTCATAAATTATAATTATTGCTTACCTCTTGGCCTTCTTCTATCACTGAGGAAACACAACTGCTCGAGTCATGTTCGCTGAATATTAGTAAATAATAATATAAGCATTCATTTCAAGGAAAAAAAACCTAAATTTTTCTAATTTTGTATTTTTAAAATCAAATAGTTGTTTATTGAAATCGAAAATCAGACACAGTGAATGCTCAAACTGCTCACCTAGTTGCAAATTTAGAGCCTGTCTATATGAAATATCTTCTTACATTTGCAAGAACCTCTAGAGTTCACTTCCGTTTTGTCAACAATACGTTGTTTCAATACACCAAGATTTTCTGGTTGAATTGCTGACCACTGATGACAGATAAAGAAAAAAATCGTTTGGACTTAAATTAGCGGACCGAGCTGGCAATTTTTGAGCCTCGTCTAACCATCGCCCAGGAAAATGAGAGCATCGTAGGAGTCATTGTTAAAACAGCTTTCTTACAATATATCACGTACTTCGCTAACTGAAAATTATAAGCTGATACCTGGATTTAGGAAAGGTTACTACAAAATAAGTATATAATGATGTGAATCGATGTTTTCCTCAAATCAATAATTAACCTGGACTTGGAACTGTTTTCAAAATTTCATATCAAGCAAAATATTCACGGGCAAAGTTTCATCTAGGAGAAACCCTTTATAATGAAACACAGCGAATAACTATTATTTGAAATAATAAGGAAATTATGTGGAATCACATGAATAATTTTCTTATAATTAAAAACGTAGATGTGAGTTCGCTTTGATCATTCAACGTCGAAAAGTCAGGTGAACTCCTCTATCCAATTAAAAACGTAGTACCTACAAAGCTCAAAATTTTTAATTTGCATGAGAAATTACTTTCGCGAAATGAGTGAGAATTTAAAAGCATTTCTATTTATGTTTCATTCAGTCATTGAACTACCAGACCAATTTTCATGGCTTCATTGCTCATTGAAGGTGACAATTTAAAGTAGACGTTACTGGAAAAATGTATTTCAGGTGTTTCATTCTATCGTTTCTACTGAAATATGTCAATAGATTTTCCGTGGGAACCTAGAAGCTGTATATTCGTATATGAGTTCAACGCCCTTTTCTTGAAGAAAAACATCTAAAAGTGCAAAAATTTCAATATTTTGTTTTACTTCAAAGTATAATTGACACATTTTTCAAACAGATTTTTATATATCTAATGCTATTTGATCGAATGTAATTTCTTAGAATTCATTGATACAATTTATAAAATTTATTTCGACTAATGAAGAAAATTTTACAATAACTACAAATCTGCTACATCAGGAAATTCATAATCTATTCTGGAGTTTTGGAGATAGAAATGATTATTTGTTGAGGCGAATCTTGCGGTAGGCGACCGATAGATCGTTTTTTTCAAGCAAACAGTTTAGTAGAGACTGCGGCGGCCCTAGGGTAGAGCGAAAGGTGCAGTCGGTCTACGCGTAAAGGGCACCGAAACACCAGTTGCGAAAAAAAGTTACCACGGAGAAAAATAATTTTTATGGACATTTTCATAGATGACCGAATGAAAACGAAAATTGAATTCAAGAAAATGACATTAAGCATTGTTTAGCAGTAATGTTTTCATTTGTATGAAGAATGCCAATGTATGAAGGTACCAAAAGACAATCTCGCCTTGATCTTGGACTAAGGACCACGATGAGTAGAGATAGCCAATTTGGGTTTTCAATGGTTAAAAGTACTTCTAGAGGCAAGGAGAATGCTTATTATGCTCTGTTAGCCTTCGAAGCTACCATTTTAGCCTCAGATCGTTCCGTGGGACAGTTGCTGATGGAAACGACTGCTGCACGGTTGCAGACTGATGCATTGTTCAATGAATATTGTTTTAAAAAAAAAAATTACTGCGGTTTTCTTTGAAATTAAATGATGATACGAATGAAGCTCTCACAGAATATTCAGAGAACAGGTTAACAATTTGTGAAAGTATGCTATAATGAAGATTAGTGTTTGCTGGTATTATTTCGTGCTGTTGTTATTTTATATTTAATAATATTTTATGATTTAAATATTTGTAGAAACTTTTGAACACTTTTTTACTGTTGATATGATTGCCAACGAATTCTAATATACTTTATAGTGTCGTGAGCAAGATGCGCTCATATATTTTCAAATTGTGAGCTGATATTTACAGGCTTTTGGAACAAGATCAAAAACAATACGTGAGCAGTAGAGCTCCATCACCAGAGGCAATTTTCCATCAATTTTCGCACTTTTCAACGTATAAATTGTTGAACCTATTAGCCAATTATAAGAGACGTGGAGTAAAGCAAAACTTTAAAACCCACAAAAAAATATGAAATCTCTCCATTAAAATGACAGTTTTCTGTAAATAAGTATTTTCCTGACATCCACTCAATCCAAGTACAAACTTTCAACTTTCTCACCTGCTCTAAAGTAGCTGTGGAGGTGTGAAAAACCTGAAAAAATACGAAAAAACAAGAAAGATCTACATAAAAATTATGGCACATAGAGGAAAAATCACCAATAGAAGCCTTATAATTGCAATGAAAGTTTGGCTTAACCCTCGTGCTGTTTATTCCTATTACACCATGAAGTCAGGTATATTTCCCACTCAGAGAATTTCGTTGCAGAACGAAACTATCAAAATTTGTTTAGATTTTTCGAACCGCTGCCATTTTTGAGTAGATATTTATTGTTTCGTAGTTTTGAAAAAATTGCGGAACTCCACAGCTTCTGCAGTTTGTGTTAGAGGGTTGAAGTTTAGTACGAACATAAGAAATATGTTGACTTAAATACCTTTTTTGGTTTCAACTCTTGTTTAAACGCGCTGCATTTCGTGGTGAATATTCCGTTCGAATTGCATCTCGATCTACTATCAGTCCGCGATGCACTTCGCGAAATTTTTATTCATAATAGAGGATTGAAATTCGTACGTGGATTTTGTTGATGTGGATGTACGTTCCTTCGTTGGTTTCGATTTTTTCTTCAACCGTGACGCAATTTTTTTTTATAAAATAATTTTTTTTTTCAATTCAGTTTTGCTGTTTAAGCGTGATTTTTCAAAATTCAATTATATCCGTTAGAATCGCATTTCGACGAGATGCATTTCGGGCGAAAAATACGACCTTAGTGATGGAGCTTTTTTTCATTAATTCTGAAGAATACAAGACAATGCGTATAAAGATATTCTAAGCTGTAATATAGGCATGATACAGGGATGAGAAGTTTTTCCGTAACTGCATGAAATATCATCCTTTTATGTCGAAACAAGTAAATGTTGTTTGATAATAGCTAAAAAAATTATTAAATTGCTCTAAGAACATATGAACGTACATTTTTGAAAGAATTTATAGTTGACATTGATTAGCATAATACTGTGTTATAGACAGGTAGCATTGCCAGCAAGAATAGAATATTTGAAATCCTCTGAATTTGATTGAGTCTCTCGTCAAAACTGTTCAGCATATATTTACTATATTGTGTATTGCCAGTGGTATTGTGATTTAACGGTGGGCGTAGTAGGCATCCGCCTACGGGGCCGGCCGAGGGCCCTCGAGGACCCTTAACTAAAAAATGTTTTTTTCTGAGAAAAATTTATTGGGGGCCCATGTCGAGTCAGAAGTCTAGTCATAACAATAACACTGTTGGAATATCTACCACCGATATCCTACTATACTAATTTCTAGAGAAATTGGTATCAGTCATATGTGTTCATTGTGCCGCTCACCATATCAATCTAGTTCTAGTTCACGGCGCAGAACACAATGCTAGTCTTGTGTCGATGAAATTGTTTTTTGCAACAGTTCAGAGAATATACAACTATTTTGCCCACTCACACCGACGTTAGAATAACTTATTAGACGCCACACAGAAGACAACAAATTTGGTTGGTAAGATTCTCAAGGATTTGGAAAAAGACATATTCAAACACGTAATGAGGATGAGAACGAGGAGAATGAAGGAGAGCTTTCAAACCGGGATTTGAAGCTGAAAAGCAGTGGAGGCAGTTTTATTCAATTTTTAAAAAATTGTCCAATGTTCAGCTGGAGAAACAGAAAGAGCAACTGCAGAAGGAGATTACATTATTGCTTCGAAGACAATATTATCCTTAATGGATTGGACCTTCTACATAAATTTTTTAGGGTGCAATTATGTCCTTCTAATTATCAATGCATCTCAATTGATATTGCATAATACAAAAACCGATAGTTTCGTCACCCAGTGAACACTCTAAACAAATTTTAAAACAAATTAGACACGAGGAAACATACAATTGATTTGTTGAGAAAGAAAACTAATTTTGGATGGAACTAGGTTATGATGAGGCAGGTCTTCCGGTACAGCGTGAAAAACGCACCGCTCTAGGAGCTGCCGATAAACATAAAGTTGGATACTTTGAGGCCTTTAGACAGAATGTGTAGCGACCTATCACAACGGATTGAAAGATTTACTGAAATTAATGATATATTTGGTTTTTTGACACCAGAAAGATTGAAACAATTAAAAGATATTGAACTCCATAATGTATAGTGAAAGAGCTAAATGAAAAATAAAAATTCGCAACTGATGATTTGAGATGAAAAATCCAATGCTTCCAAGATGTGTTTTTCACAATTGAGACCATCACCTAGAACTGGTGCGTATCACACTATTTAGTTCATTCATATTGAAGAAAAATCTCGAAGAATGCTTACCTGAATTTGTGGTCATTGTGAGAATATTTTTAACGCTTCCAGTCAGCACAGCCATTGTGTAACGTATTACGAGTTCTTCAAAACACATCAAGCAGCTTCGAAGAAGTACATTAATATAGAAGAGACTGAACGATTTCAGCATGTTGTATGTCGAGAAAAAATTAGCAGAAGCATTGGATTTATAATCAGTCATAGACTATTTTGCAAATTTGAAAGTTAGAAGGGGCGCCAAATTTTGTTCAAATATATTTATACCTGATGTATTTTATGATTTACTGTATCTTAAATATCTTTAGTTTTATACAGATATACCTGTTTTTACTTTTACACTTTTACATTTTTTTATATTACCTACTAGATATTTTTTTCAATTATACATCTTTCGAGCTGTTTACTTAATTTCTATTTCCTTTCCTCATACAACAGTCTGAGTTATATATGTAATAAATATGAATCATTTCTAAATAATTCTATAATTTTAACCATATCAACATAATTTTAAAAATTTAAGGCATACAGAACGGGGTGGTACTTTAAGGGCCTTGCTCAAGGTTGCCCATGGGGCCTCTTTGCCTAGATCCGCCACTGTGTATTGCGTTCATTTCCTGTGGAGAATGTTGACCAAATAATTGAATGTTTAAGCACTTAGACTGATTTGAATGAGATGAGTTGTAAAAGAAAAAAAAAACATTTTATTATATAAATTGTAGAGGTGTTGGAATTGAAAATATATCAATACAATGATATTATAAATATATATATATATATATATATATATATATATATATATATATATATATATATATATATATATATATATATATATATATATATATATAATATAAATTTTCCAATTAAAACGAAATTTTCATTTAAAACGAGAAACTATCAATTTGTATTCCAATGACAACTCGATCAATGATATAAATTACATTTCAAAAACAGAGCTATCTACAGTCAAACCTGAAACATGATTAGCAGCGAAAAAACTCCTGTACGTGAATCTTCATTAATCAATTTTCAGAATAAAAGGACATCTCAATATATCATCGCAATAGGAGAAGTCGTCGATAAAATCATCGATCAAACAGATGTGACAATAACGAATGTAAATGTGCATAAAATGTGGTTGATTGAGATTAAAAATCGACCTGTCCGTGGAGTTTTCCCAAAATCTGGGCTGCACATTCAATAAATCCGAGCCATAGGAGAGGTTTTTCAAATTGTGTTCACAATCATCTCGCTTTTATTGATTTGGAGAGAGGAGAATTTATCCCAGACCTTACATCATTTATTATCACAGGACCCTTTTGATATGGGTTAGTAATAACAGAATTGATTTTTCGTCGCTGGATTTTGCAGGAAGTCAGCAGAAAGAATTAGGGATATTTCCATTTGTTTTCATGAAATTCGTCCCAGTTTTTGTTCGCAGACTAATTTGAATGAAGCTCATCTCTTGAAGCTCAAAGAAGAAAACGCTTTATTAACCCATTTTCTTTGTTTTTTTATATTTTAATATTGTTTCAAAAAAGAGCTCCTTCGATAATTAAAAAGATCAATTCATATTCTTCTCATCGTGGATCTCTATATAATAATGAATTTTCATCAATCTTGAAACCCAGTTATGTGCTTAGGAAGGATATCGGCAGCTCAAATAATAAGAGCAACTACATTCATATAATCCTAATTGACTGTAACATAGGTTGAAGGAATAAACAGATATAAAGAACAACGGAAAAGAAATATCTTTGGGAAGTTATTCACAAATAGAATCAAGTCGTAAAGAATATCAAAACGGGCGATGCATTCAACTTCATATATTTTCAGTAAGTTGAATTTTCTGAAATCTTTTTTCTAAGCCTCTGGACAAAATGAAAGTTTTTAGTCGTATAATAGACTATTGCACTGTATCGAAAGTAAACAGTTAGATGTGTAACTTTTGTAAATGATTTTTAAATTCATTTTATATCTCCTGGACCATGATTTTTGAGTGATTCTAGCCTCCTCCAGACCAAATTAGTTGAATTTTAGTATCTTGGAAAATTCTCGAAGAACAAACTCATCAAAATTTGATTAAATTCGCTAAAAATTGTGGCATTCAAACCTTGGAAAAGTAAGAAAAACGTATTAATTTTATACTCTATAATCCTTTATTTTTCAGACCTTCAAAAAAGCAAAATTCCTTTCCAAGTGTTTTCTTTCATCGCATGTGTCACATTCCAGTTTAACAAGAACATTCAATTGTGATACCTGCCTGACTTAAGCTGTTTTAATATTGTATTGTAAATTGATTTTATTTGCTCCTTATGTTGGCTTTCCATAAATATCCCGTCTCACCTATCCTTAATGCACTTGTACATACAAGTGTATCATCTGATCTGGCTGAAGGAGTTAATCCCAAACTCAAGTTGCCCGCCTCCCTGACACATACTTCAGGGAGAAATGAAACACCTGTGTTTCCTATTCCTTTTTTTTCCCTAACAGTGTGAATGGACGCAATTAATGTACTCAAAGAAATATAATATATAAGAACAATAGCTAAAACAACTTCAGAACCTAATATTCACCTATTATTATATATTTAAGCTAAATAAAATCTTAATTAATTCAATTCTTATACGTTTTTGATTTTTTTGAGTTTTCCTTGGAATATTTCAGTTGAAGATACGAAATTCTCAAAATTTAACTAATTGTTTTTATTTCCTGAAGGGAATTCATGAGGACATAAACTGTTAAAAAATTATCAATTTTGAAATTAGTCCAGTTATTGAAATTTTTCGGTGTTGAGATTCTTCACATACCAAACGATCTTTTAACAAATAATGCGCTGTTCTGTAAGGCATACTTATGAAATATCAAGATCATCTACAGCAAAGCCGATATCGATACGTTTATTCGGAGAGTGTCAAGTCCATAGTATTCATTTATAGAAAGGCGAATAGAATATAAAAATGATAGAAAAATTTTTCAGAAACATTCTGAGGTTTATAATTTAACGCTTTTTATATTTGATAGCAAGTTTCTTGTATTCTATTGGAACTCGTTTCATTTTTACGCACGTATTTCGAAATTTCATTTTTTTTGTGGAGTTTCCATAGGACCAAGAAATAACGTCCCGTCTTTTCGAGCGAGTGAAATTTCCTCGGAAAAGTTGGGAGGTTTGTGATGCGGACGGAATGAAGTGAAGTTTTATACAGGAATAATTGACAAGAGGCTTTCATAAAGTTCCGACCTTTTCAAAGGGCCGATTTCCATAGAAGGAAATATTTCTCTTCTGCGGAATAAAATTTCATTTTGCAGTTTATAAGCACACAGTTCGAACCACAATTATTGTCCTTTTTCGCAGACCCTTTAGAAAAACTATACCAATGTCTTTCAACTGCTCCGTAAGTGCTTGAAAATTAAGAAATTGAATTTTATTCATATTGCAATTTGTTTCACCTCCACTGTTGCATTTTGAAAATATTTTCGTTATTTTGTTGTGGTTGAGTATTTCACAATATGTTGAAGAACTAGAACAAGTACAGCAGGTTTATCAATCAAACAAAAGAATTAGGGAATTATATCTAGTACCTGAAAAAGACCATTCGAAGTTGATTCACTCACTAATTCATTTTAGTTGATACAATTTCGCAAACAACACTTCAAGAGAAACTTCCCTCATCAACTCTCAATATGTATTAGAAACCGGAATTACTTAGCCAACCCATAACCTGCATTTTCTGGGAATCGGCGTCAATTCTATTTCAACCTGGCTTGAAAATGTCTCCGCCATTGCCAAATCAGCTGCAAAGAAGCTTGATATGCTTATTGTGCTAAGATTTTGTATACGTCTCAGTAGTTATTGTTGCTTCATAAGGCTCAAGTTCGTCGCATTGGAATTCTGGTCATATGCTGCATATAAGCACTCCTTGTATCTGCTTGACTATGCAAAGAATTATGTAATGGTGAAGAAAGTAAGCATTGAGAAGAACTTCACTACGATTCTAAGTGAATAGGAAGAATGGGAAAGGGAATCCACCATTCAAACTTTCGAAGACAATACCATAAAGTGGTTCATAGATGGTTCAAATACCACTACAGGAGCTGAAGCTGGAGTATATGAAGCAGGCACGAAGTGCGCACTGTCGTTGGGCTTCTGTTCGAGCGTATTTCAGATAGAAATACTGGCAATCGAAAGATGTGTAGATATGAACCTAGAAAAAAACTATCAGAAATGCAACATGTTGATCCATTATGATACTCAAGCGTCTATCAAAGCACTCCAATGTCATCGATTCAAAGTTACTATGAAAGTGCCAAAGGAAACTCAATGAAATAGGCAAAGGAATAAAAATACCAAGGTCTCTTTGGTCTTGGTTCCCGGTCACTCGGGAATCAAAAAAACGAAGAGACCGATTCAATTGACAGAATGGAAGCACGATCATCCTTTTCTGGTCCAGAACCTTTCTGTGGTATAGGAAAATGCACCTATAAGATAAAGTTTCAGGAGAAGAACGAAACCAAAACGAAAACACTCTGGCGGATCCTCCAGGGACGGGTCACTCCAAAAATTTCCTTCGGAACTTTAAAACTGCAAGATCCAAAGGATATCTGGATCTCAGTAAGAATAAATTACACCTCTCCACTGACTCCCTTACAGGACACTATCGCCTCAGAAAGCATCTGATGAGAATAGGTTTTTCAGAAACTGAAGAGTGTGGAGTCTGTGGAGTTTAAGAACTCCTGTTCCCTCCTGGTTAAATAATGCCTCGCTTTTGCAAGCTTTTGGAACTAGAATACGAGCTGTAGGTACATGGCATAGTAAAGAAAACAGATATGATGGGGGTTCAATAGACCTTAAGGTCGCATTGCTACATAACCCATTATTAAATGAAATAAATAAATGAAATCTGCTTGACCCAATTCAAAAAAGAGCAGTCAGGCTGTTAGACGACTCGTCACTGAGCGCTTACGCTTAGCTTCATTAACTCGATCGTTGGAGGAAGGTTGCCGAATTGTGTCGTTTTCACAGATACTACCATGACATTTTTCAGCAGCAATTATTTCCATTATTCCACCGGGACCTCTATTAACTCGTCACACAAGGTACACACCAGTTTGCCATGCACTTTCATCAGCCAGAACATCGGTTTAACTGAGGGCGTTTCTGAACCGAACCGCTAACCTATGGATCGCTTTACTCTCAGAAGTTTATTCGATTTGCTAGACTCGAAGAGACTATTCTAGAGACCAAAGGTTAAGGAGAAGGTGTGCTCTGAAAAAAACATATGATCTGTGACAAAGATGTAATCCAGGAGAAAAGAGCAAATCGAGATCAGGGATAATTGAAAATATAATTTAATAGATTTAGCTTTTAACCCACACCGACTTATACTCAACCTACGAATTTCTATTTAAATTGCAATTCATATTTTTCTTAAGAATTCAGAAAAAATATATTTATTCACATCAGAAATGCTTGTTACAAAAAACTTTTGTCTGAAACAAATATGTGCCAGATCTTTGAATACGTCCGTTATACTCGATAAAATCTTCCATCGTTGTAAAATGGAACGAAATCGTGGAATATAATCCATTATTTAACTACCTTTCGATACTATGTAATCTAGAAGACGAAGGAAGACGAAAAATTCCCTGCTGCACGTGTTTCCAATTTCCGATGAAGGCCAGTCGTTTATGGGAAAATTATTATTTTTATACTGATAAATTGTCAATCACAGAACCTCCAGAATATATCAAATCAAAATGTATTTTGTCTTAAGAATGAATTTTATAAAACGGAAATTAATTTGAAGTGAACTGTGTGTTTCTCAAATATAAGTTATTTGTAATTCAGTATTCCTGGAGTACTGTAAATAGAGTTTCTATAGTAATTTGACAATGAATTGATTCTTTTTCAGATTTCGTGAACAACCTGTACATATTTTAATATTAACGGATCGATTGCTTGAAATTTTCGAGAACTTTCTCATCCCTGTATCATACCTAAATTACAGCTTCGAAAATTTCCACCTATGCTGTGCAATCTATTATTTGTAATCTATGTTTGTATTAAATAATGGATCGATTGCTTGCAATTTTCGAGAACTTTCTCATCCCTGTATCATACCTAAATTACAGCTTCGAAAATTTCCACCTATGCTGTGCAATCTATTATTTGTAATCTATGTTTGTATAAAATTCAAAAATTTTTCATAGGTTTGAAATGCAGGATTTTAGATGATTGCCACAAGGGTTATCAAGTGTTCCTTAAGTTTTTAGTCGTATTTTTCTACTGTACCGAAAGTCAGCAGTGAGGGAGGTGAGGGAGTGATTTTTTTTGGATGCCTGATATATATTTATATATATATATATATATATATATATATATATATAAATAAATAAATATATATATATATATATATATATATATATATATATATAATATATATATATATATATATATATATATATATATATATATATATATTTTTATATATATATATATATATATATATATATATATATATATATATATATATATATATATATATATATATATATATATATATATGAATATATATATATATATATATATATATATATATATATATATATCTAAATCATTCATTCAATATAGATTAACGTATTTTATATAGAGATAGAAAAGGATTAAAACTGAACTTTTGAGAAGCTTTAGAAGTTAACAAGTATGAGAATTGTGGTAAATTCAATGAGAAAATAGATATAAAGGAATCCCCCTAATGAATATATCGAATATCTGATGTAGTTTTTCACAAGTTTTCTCGCAAGGATCACCTATCCATCGCCCCGCTATTTAATTTCTTGTTGTAATCGTCTGTTTCAGTTACTGAGATTTATGTTAATTGAGATACTAAGATGCCAGTATTAATTTTTATCTGATGAAGCCACTGTGTAATGAAACGTCGCATAATAGATTCAATTTCAGTTTTTTTACGAATTCAGTAATTGTCAAATGGCTTTCATACGATATATATTACACGCCCAATAGTACCAGTTGAACTTATTACTCTACCTTGCTGGCAGCAAGAAAGCAAAGAATATCAATGACCCCAAATTAAAAATCGACCTGTTCTTGCAATTATATCAAAATCATATCAAGGGAAACATTGAGGTGCACATTAAATTGGATACCCGGTATTAGAAACGCATATTCCGCTATATTCCAACTTTGAAGGAATTGAGTGAAAACCGAATGTATTGAGTCAGTTTCTTCTATTTTCTTATCTGTGATCGCCACAGTTGCTTCTTGCATCGCACATTCTTATTATTCTTTCATATATAGACTTAAACAATCTATAACGTTCAACTTCTCTGAAATAATTCCTTTGGTTCTAAGAACACCTGAAAAATGATGCTATTTTATCATCAATAAATCTTCATTCGAAGGGAGACATGTATTGGTTCGGACATGATGCTCATATTAATCACTCCTCAAAGATATAGTGGTTTTCTCTTATAATGCAAGATGTAGCAATAAATGCTGCACGCATTGGAAAAACTTTCAGATTAATGAACAACAATTCAAATTGTTGAATTGCTTTATTTTCAATGGAAATTAATTTCTGAAATAATAGATGATTGCACTTTATCCAAAGTCAACATTTGGTACACAAGAGATTTCATTACCATTTTTGACCTCCTGGACAACGATTATCGAAATTTGGAAGATGTCTGAAATATATATATATATATATATATATATATATATATATATATATATATATATATATATATATATATATATATATACAGTGCCGGATTAGCCACGTAGCAAGAGTAGCAAATGCTACGGGCCCCGTGAATTGGGGGGGCCCGCGCTCCAACGTCCGTCTGACCGTAAAAAAAATAAGTTTAGATAAGCGTAAAAAATCTGGCATGCCTTCACTCCCATCTGAAAATCTAATACTCGATTTAGTCAAGTTAAATCGTAGGTATAGCTTGTGAAATACCTACCACGAGAAACGTTGGTATCAAAATCTACAACAATAATTTGAAGTTGTACCACATTCCTAAAATTGAGCGCTCTTATGTGTTTGTACTAGGTACAAACGAGCTAGTGGTAAAACACGAACAAATAAAATAGGATTTTATTCACTATTAGAAATTGATGAATTGATATTTGGCACAACGTGAAAAACTTCTTCTTTCTTTCTTGAGAAGAATTGTTTTGAGTTCTAGTCTTCGAGTTGTTCGAGTCTTTGAATAAGTTTCGAGTAGGTACTGTTTTTTGCTGACGTAGCGCTTGCTGTAATCAACTCATTAAATATTTAAAAAAAAATAAAATAGAAGAGTTTTTTATGTACGAAGGCAAAAAATATTTATAAGAAAAAAACTCCACTTAAGGTATGATATTTTATTATATTGTATGTTTTGCATAATCATACATCCATCCATACACATACATAAAATCATTAAAAAAATATTTGTCTAACCGTTGGTAACACAATGGGCCAAGAACGACGTAATCATCTTACTTTGATGAATATAGAGCCTGATTCGCTTAAAGAAATTCACACTGAAAGTGTTATCTCTGAATTTGCTCGTATTAAATCCAGAAAAGTTAATTTGTTAATTGTTATAGTATTGTTTTATTCAATACTTTGGATTTGAAAAAGTAATAAAAAAAATATAGGGAGTTTCTTTCCAAAACTGGTATCATTACACGCAAACAGATATCCGTGTTCCTACATAGCCGCTCCCGGTTGCCAAGCACACATATTTTCGGTTTTTTTCTCTAATCTGAGTTTAATACCATAAACTTGAGAACCTAAAGCAAACCAACGGCCTCTTGGCCGAATTTGCTACAGGCCCCGCGGCTTAATCCGGCACTGTATATATATATATATATATATATATATATATATATATATATATATATATATATATATATATATATAGGGCTATTCAAATTCGAGTCTATGCATGGGGATTTCGATAACGGTAAGAGATAGAGGGTGGGTTGAATGGGGTCAAAGTAGCGTATTTTAGAGGTTAATTATATGAATAAAAAAAATCTGACTTAGTTTCTTTAGTTCTAGAGTTATACAGGAAAAATCGAAAATTTCGAAATTCTTTTTATGTCTACCTATATCTTTTTATTTTACGAATTTCTTAAAAAATTTTGCCACTTTTCCATAGCAAATTTTTGTAGCCTTTCTAAATATCTGAACGAAATGTATATACAGGGTATAGTACACATTAGGCCACCCTCAACTTTTCATTTTCAAATACGGACCTGTATTTTTTATTGCTTCTTGTCAGAGCCTAGAGTCATGTTTCATATTAGCGTTTTATTTTTATCCTTATCATAAAGTATTTTGGAAATATTGAACTGATACGAGGCATTCTATACCTCATTTTATGGAATATTTTTTTAATTACAACTGAAATTTAAAAAAAATTAAAATTTTACTGGTGATAGTTCAATATTTCCAAAACACTCTGTAATTCAGACGAAAATACTAAGACAATATGAAACATAACTCTTGGGATTGAAAAAAAAATGCAATAAAAAATACAGGTCGGTATTTGAATTTTAAAAGTTGAGAGTGGCCCAATTTATACGATACCCTGTATATGATTTTTATTCAGATATTTGGATAGCCTACAAAAAGTTGCTATGGCAAAGTGACAATTTGTTTGAGAAAAATTTTTAAAATAAAAAGATATAGGCAAAACAAGAAATTTTCCATTTTTTCTGCAAACTCCAGAACTAGAGAAGCTAGATAAGATTTTTTTATCCATATAATTGACCTCTGAAATATGGTACTTTGCCCCCATTTAACCATCCCTCTTTTTTTTACCGTTATCGAAATCCACATGCAAAGACTCGAATTTGAATAGCCCCCTATATATATATATATATATATATATATATATATATATATATATATATATATATATATATATATATATATATATATATATATATATATAAATATGTATATATATATATATATATATATATATATGTATATATATAAATATATATATATATATATATATAATATATATATATATATATATATATATATATTATATATAAATATATATATATATATATATATATATATATATATATATATATATATATATAATCTCTTGATAATTATTAGCAATAACAGGCTGGTTGAATCTTAAAAAACTCGATTTTATTAAAAAGTTGATGTTTCACTACGACATTCGAAAAAATTGAAATTTCTTTGACATTTATTGATTTGAAAAAACCTGAATAGACAAAGACGACTTTATATATTATGTGCTAATCAGTCCAATATAAACATTCAAAATTGTTATCATCAGAAGGTAAGGGAAACTACAGAAACCTTTACCCACGTAATGTTCGAAAAAAATAATAATAGGTTACTATTTATCTAACAACAAAGAAATTAGTCGCGGGAAAATATTGAAAAAGTAGAGCAGAATTATCGATATAGAACGCTTATATGGAAGCAGCCGCTGACACGTGTTTCGGACTCTTTGGTCCTCATCAGAACGGCGTAGCTAAGTATTGGATTGAAAATTTGGAGATGAAAATAGTATAACAAATAAAATCCTCTGTTATGGAAGACAATCACATATTTGTGGTTTATTGTTTGAACTCTCCGGTGTGGCAAAGTTTGACCAAATCTCCCATACCGGAGAGTTCAAACAATAAACCACAAATATGTGATTGTCTTCCATAACAGAGGATTTTATTTGTTATACTATTTTCATCTCCAAATTTTCAATCCAATACTTAGCGACGCCGTTCTGATGAGGACCAAAGAGTCCGAAACACGTGTCAACGGCTGCTTCCATATAAGCGTTCTATACCGATAATTCTGCTCTACTTTTTCAATATTTTCCCGCGACTAATTTCTTTGTTGTTAGATAAATAGTAACCTATTATTATTTTTTTCGAACATTACGTGAGTAAAGGTTTCTGTAGTTTCCCTTACCTTCTGATGATAACAATTTTGAATGTTTATATTGGACTGATTAGCACATAATAAATAAAGTCGTCTTTGTCTATTCAGGTTTTTTCAAATCAATAAATGTCAAAGAAATTTCAATTTTTTCGAATGTCGTAGTGAAACATCAACTTTTTAATAAAATCGAGTTTTGTAAGATTCAACCAGCCTGTTATTGCTAATAATTATCAAGAGATTAAAAATAGATCACAGGCAACAACAATTCAAATAAATAATTATATATATATATATATATATATATATATATATATATATATATATATATATATATATATATATATATATATATATATATATATATATATATATATACTTTTTTTAAATCTGCTGCGGACCTTATCGGACGGAATGAGCTGAAATTGGAGGTGATTTTCGATACACAATTAAACAACAAATCCATCGAATTCTGGGAGGATTCAGTCAAGATTTTGGCCTTTACAACCTGTGGTCATGAAAAATATTTTTGAACCGGTTACCAAAGATGTGAAAATTAATTATCTGCAACATATACGAAACTCCTGGGGCATTTTTGAGGGTGCATGAAGGATTTTTCAACCATCATAGCCCTTCCAAAAAAAGTTTGAATATTCGTTAGTAGATTGAGTTTATGCTTAAGAAGTATTTTCAGGCAGTATATATAATTTTTTATCCCACTGGCGTCAATTTTATGTAGAGATTTCTTTACTTTTCGTGGTGTCTGAGAATTTGAGCATATTCACAGCTGATCTAGATTTAATTAGATAGCTGAAATTTGTCAAGTGGATTGAGTTGATGTTTAAAAACTACACTACAGTGGTTTGAATTTTTTTCTTTAAACGCCGCCGTTTTATAGAAGAGATTTCTTGTTTTTCTGGAGATTTTCGATCATTTGGGCACCTTCACAGCTTCTGCTGATTGAACTAGATAGTTGAAATTTAGTGAGTGTATTGACTTGATGTAATTGTTGATATATTTAACTGCCGCAAGTTTTATGCTGCAATCTCAAGCCTTTTTCAGAATTTCCAAGTAAAGTGCATCTCTACATCCACTCGAAATTGAATTAGGAGGCTTGTAATGGAAGTCGGTTGGTGTTACGAACATGCTATTGGAAAAAATCAAAATTTTTCAATCATCGCCCCAATTTGTATGCAGAAATTTCATATGTTTTTGCAGGTATTCAAGATTTGTGCATACCTTTAGCCCCCTCCAATTGGACAAGGGGGTTGAGAATATTCACAGATATCTAGGTTGTCCTTGAGGCATTCAGTGATTACTTTATTCTACTTTTGCGTTATTTCTTTAATGTCAAAATTACGAGGAAAATATTGTACAATAAATTATATATATTTTGTCTTATGCTTCACCACTGTAATATTTACCAATATCGCCACTAAATTAAAATACCCAAACGAATATAAGAGAGATTACTATCAAAAATTATTCATTTTTATCTTTGAGTTTTTCTTACATTGTCAAAAAGCCAGAAAGGCATTCATATGCCTGACATCAGAATGCTGAAGGAACAATATTCCCTACAAGCTTCTAAAGAAAAGCTTCAGAAAAATGTGTTTCATGAGAATGTGCTAAATAAGAAATTGAATATTAGTTTCATCAAATTTCTTTGCAGTTCTATTCCTATCTGAACGATACTGAAACTTTCAATTTTTTTCTCGGGGAAAACTCCTTTCACTATATTAAAGAGCTTGAAAATTCACAAATTCAACAATTTTGAATGATACAATTAATATTCATTTCACCTCTGAAGTGTGGTAAAATGAGCTGAGCTTAATGGACCTTGGTGCTTGATAACTTTTTCAGCTTATGCGAAGAAAATGAATGACTAGAAGTTTAGTCAATATTTCGTTGTTGAATGGAAATCGTTAGCGGAAAAGTGGATGGAAAAAGTTTTCGTGATATAAGTTCAGGTAACTTTCACCTCATTTTGTAATTTTATTTCAACATATTACTACTATTATCATTATCACAATATAGGTTTTATGGCTCTTTGCTTAAAGCCTTGAATTATGGTAATAGTATGTGCGTCTTTCAAAAATATGTATATCTACATATTCAATTGGGTTTCTCAAAAAAACATTTCTGTCATAAATGGAGAGATCATATATACGTTTTATAAAAAAACTATTCAAAGTTTTTTTTTTGCTCTAACTAAAAAGTTATATTCAAAACAAAATGAATTTTTGAAGTCAGAACAGGAAACACGCCGACAGTTCCCAAACAAACCCAAGTGCGTATGAGGTCACAATGTTATATTCTACTCATCCTAGCTCACATGATACAGTGTTCTGGCTCTCAATCGAATGAGTCTTGTTGTTATCAACAATATATATATATATATATATAATATATATATATATATATATATATATATATATATATATATATATATATATATATATATATATATATAGATCTAAAATTTCAAACCTAAAAAAATATCTTGCTTGCTTCGTACCATTATGTACGAATACTACAGAAAAAGCTGCTCAAAAATTGTTTTTAAATGTACCACAAGGTGTTATACATCAGGTATATTAACCGAATAAGTCTTGATAAATCCTTTATCATACTTGACTAAATGAAAGTAGCTATTATAAATAATTTTTTGTACTAAATTGGAATATATTCAGTCAATTAACACGTAGAAGCCGTCGACACTCTACTAGCGAGACACTCCTTTCATATAATACGTCACAAACATAGCCACCCATCGCGTTTGTAGTCACAAAATAAAATGACCACAATTTACGAATTGTCGCAGTACATAATCGAAGGATTAGAGAGAGGGGAAACTGCAAAAACTATCAATTTATGGAACAACTGGAATTATTTCGCAAAAACCTTCATGGTCGGTGTCAAAGAGTAGTTATGGATGTTGATGATGAAACTATTATATCTAACGATGGTAAACTTGAGGTTGGGGTTCCTCAAGGAAGTATTTTGGGGCCTCTTCTCTTTGTTATCTATACAAATGACTTGCCTAATATCTTTCAAGAATGTCCAAAGTTTTTCATGTATGCTGATGACACGAATATTTCAGTAACAAAGAAGGAAGTAGAAGACTCAATATTAGAATCAGAAAGTGCTATTTCAATGGTTTCGGACTGGCTTCGAAAGAATCACCTAGTGATGAATGCAGACAAAACAGGGTGTGTAGTTTTTAAGACAACTCATACAAAAATAAAAGTACCGACAGGAATAAACATTTTCGGAAAAACTACAGATATAAATTCACACATAAATTTCCTAGGAGTCGCTCTGGATTGTAAGTTGAGGTGGGCAAAACAAATTGAGAATGTCAGAAAGAAGCTTAACTCAGTAATTTTTTCGCTAAGAATCTTAACAAGAGAAGTAGGTTTAGAGGTTCTTAAGATGGTGTACCATTCAAACTTCCAGTCTATATTACCAAGCTAGTTAGTCGAGTATGTTAGGTACGCTGGCTAGTATTTGGGAGGTCTCGGGTTCAAACCTCGGGGCCGACTGGTCTGCCATGAGTTTTTCTCAGAGGTTTCCTCATGGTAATGTAAGTCACTGCTTGCAAATTTATAAGGCGAATGCTGGGCCAGTATTAATCCTCTGAACCCTACCCACACTTCCTATATTCCATAAATATCCCGTCTCACCTTTCATTAACTTTCATCCTCTGATATGGCTGAAGGAGTTAATCCCAAACTCAAGCTGCCCGCCTCCCTGACACATACTTCAGGGAGGAATGAAACACGTGTGTTTCCTTCCAGTCTATATTAGGTTACGGTATTGTCATATGAGGAAACAGCTTGGAAATAAACAAAAATTTTTCTGCTCGAAAAATAGCCGTCAGAATAATTCTACAAATGAAGTTTCGCGAATCTTGTCGCGGTAAATTCAAACTATTGAACATCCTAACGGTGCCAGGATTGTATATTTATTGTTGTCTCCAATTTTTATTTAAACATAGTGAATATTTTCGAAATCTTAGAAATGTTAATCGTACCAGAAATATTCATTATTTTCATCTCCCAAGTCATTCTCTGACATTATCAGAAAAAAATGCCAAGTTTATGTGCATCAAACATTACAATACTTTGCCACGTAAATATCAGATCATTCTGCACACCTGACAATTGACTTTCGATACGCTGCAATAGTCGGGGAGAATATCACTAAAAGTGCTGCAAGTTTTTAGGTTCAAGAGGTTTTGTATTCGGATGAATACCAAATACTTCACTTCATCGTAGAGAACCTTATATCAAACTATATATACCGAAAAAATCGAGGCCTGCTTTTGCTTACCCCTTTTGTAATTTATGTACCTATATGTGACCTAAAGGACCATTTTGGAACGTTCCTACGTGTCAACATTAATTAAACAGGCTAGTCATTTGAACCACACTAGTTTAATTAATCTTTGCTATGACAACGTAGAATATTTATGCTTTGCAAATAAATCGTTAATAAACATCCTAATTCCAAGCCTAGCCTTCAGTATAATTTCTGAATTCATTATATGATACTGTGTCCAAGCGCAGAATTTATAACCCGTTGGAAATTGTCAATTTTCTCATTTTCATCGCTTCTTTTTAATTTTGCGAATTCCATTCCGATGGATATTCGATTTAATGGGACTATAATTCACTTCTTGAACGATGGAAATTCGCAGAAAAACTGATTCTATTACGCTTCTGGAACGTGTAAACCTATTATATCGCTATAGGCATCATTCATGAATCGATTCAAAATTTTGAATATCCAACATCTCGCTGTGCCGCTTCTAAATATGAGTATTGAATGAAAGGCGCATTATCTCTTGATTCAAAACAACTGTTTCAAAATTCCCGAGCTCTCAAAAGTTTTCAAATAATGAATATCGAGGTGCACTTACCATTGGCAACAAATTCATGTGGCGTTATATAATGATTTTTCGAAATTTTTCCGCGGTAAAGTTATAACGTTTTGTTGACATTAGAATTTTCATATTGAAATTATACGTAGCTGGAAATACTTGCAAGGTGTTCGAAATGTGGAAAACGGAAAGTTTTATAATAAAATGTTGAATAGGGCTGGTAAAAGGAAGTGTATTTCGTAATAACTGATTCGTGAACGTGCTGAGATATATTGAAATTTATTGTAAAGCTGAACGAGTGAATAAAAACCCGATATATGTGAATTTTGGTCTATTTGATGTTGTCGAACTTAAGTGCTGTCTGAAGGAGATGCTGACGTCGTTCAAATTTAACAATTAATAATTTTTTATAAGCTTTTATTCAATATTATTTTACTGATACGATTATCTTTGAAATATATTAGTACAGTCGGTAGTTGTTCGTAAAATAGTGTATCTCTATGAAGATGAATACTTTTGAGGTGAAACATAGTGTATATACATATTCCAAAGTGATTTATATATATATATATATATATATATATATATATATATATATATATATATATTTATATATATATATATATATATTTATATATATATATATATATATTTATATATATATTTATTTATATATATATGTATATATATATATATATATATATATATTCAATATATAAGAATATCAGGTAAGCGGCTGTCGGGAAATTGAAACTCTTATTTTCTCATCAACTAGATATTTCGTCACCATTTGTAACTTCATCAGGAGTAATACTATAATAAAAATAAATAACATCAATAATAAACAATTTCTGATTTGAGAATTGTAAATTGTAACCTAGTGGCAATCTTCTAATTATTTTTCAGACTGATGGACAAAACACCAACCATCCTCAAGAGCAACATTATTTATGAAATACCATGCTTAAAATGCGAAGGTACTTACATCGGCTAAACAAACCAATGGCTTAAACAACGTATCACCCAACATAAAAGCGACGGTCGCTTAGAAAAATTCCATGCGCACTCGTAGAACACCTAAAATGTACAGGACATGCATTTGATTTTTCTAACATAAAAGTTATAGACCAGCAGGAAAATTATAAGAAAAGATTATTTTTGGAAATGTGTATATAAATATATTTATATATATATATATATATATATATATATATATATATATATATATATATATATATATATATATAAAGAAACAAATATTGTGTAAATTATAAATCTGATACCGGCTAACAAAGCAACATTTATTGCAAAATTTTACATCATATATAGATTACCTCCGCCAGGTGACAAACCGAAGATTGACACTCGCATTGCACCGAAACTAGTCACGATGATTCATGCGTTGAATGCTGTGTTCGTATTTTAATTTTTCCAAAACTCTAGACCTGTAAGTTTTATTTATGTTTTTACCATAAATTGTTTATTATTGATGTAATTTATTTTTGTTATAGTATTACTCCTGATGAAGTCACAAATGGTGACGAAATATTGAGTTGATGAGAAAATAATAGTTTCAATTTTCCGACAGACCGCTTACCTGATATCCTAATATATAGAAATTACAGTACGGTCGATAACAAGATTTTTTTAAATATATATATATATATGTATATACATATTATATATATATATATATATATATTTATATATATATATATAACATATTGTTCAGAAAGATTTCCGCGGTCGAAAGTATTTGAAAAACTTGTTCTCGGATGAATTATATATATATATATATATATATATATATAATATATATATATATATATATATATATATATATACATATATTCTATATAGGTATATCTATATAGGTATATCTAAGCCGGGCATTTGACCATGTGGATATTAATATACTTCGGTCCAGGCTCTATGAGAATGGCATAAGAGGAGAAGCCCTCAATTGGATAATATCCTATCTCTCGGAGAGATCACAACAAGTGTCCCTTGAGGGAGCAGTCTCGGAGATTTTAGAAGTGAATGTGGGAACTCCACAGGGCTCTTGTATTTCTCCCACTTTATTTAATCTATTCATAAACGATTTGCCTCTACGCTTAAGGGAATTTGGCCTTTATCCTTTACGCGGATGATACTAACGTTTTCATAGCGGGTAAAAATATAAATGAGATTAGAGAGAAAGCACACGCGTATCGAATTAATGCTTAACTGGTGTAAAATAAACAAATTAAACTTAAACGAAAATAAAACTTCCTTAATCGAAATATATACAAAAAACGAGACGATCGATCTCGTTATCTCCTTATTCTTGAGACTGAGAGGTAAATCGATAGTAAGCAGCCCTGATACAAGGTTCCTGGGTATCCACCTGGACCGGAAGCTCACTTGGTCACCTCACATTAATCAGCTATCGCGGCAGTTAAGTTCATGCTGCTATCTCTTACGAAATCAAAAATACACAGTTTCAACTGAAGTCCTTAAGCTTGCGTACTATGGGTTATTCCAGTCCAAAATGTCGTATGGTATTATTTAATGGGGACAAGCTAAAGATGCAGGTAAGATTGGAGTTACCCAGAGACGCGCGGTCCGTGACATGTTAAACCTGAAGACACAAACTGACTGCAGACGGTACTTCAGGGAATTGAAAATACTTACAGTCACTGGCCTGTATCTTTTTAGACTAATACTATTAGTAAAAGAAAATCAAAGCAACTTTAAAAAAAGGAGTGACGTGCATAATTACTTCACTTGGCATGCAGACAATTTGGATGAACCATTTCAACGACTAGCTATCGCTCTTATTAAAATAGAAAAATCCGATGAGGATCTTCCACTTAAGCAATTCAAAAAAAATCTTAAGCTTTTTCTTATTGACAAATGCTACTGTGACCTTGATGAATTTTTCACATAAATAATTGTGCTGTTTTGTATTAGTTATTTTAAACTTAATTGTTTTTTTTTAAGTTTCAATGTGCTGTGACGTGCTTTAAAATACTATGTATTTGTATAAAGTAAATAAATTTATCTATCTATATATATATATATATATATATATATATATATATATATTGCAATCACAGTGTTATATTTTTCAAAGTATTTTTGTGATAAACATAGTAAATTCAAGTTTTGTTTTTGTTCACCATATATATATATATATATATATATATATATATATATATATATATATATATATATATATATATATATATATATATATATATATATATATATATATATATGATGAACAAAAACAAAACTTGAATTTACTATGTTTATCACAAAAATACTTTGAAAAATATAACACTGTGATTGCAATTCCGGTCACTAGACCGAGACTAGACATGATCGGGCAGATTGAGTTAAGAACTGAATACAGAATAATTATAGATTTGCGCTTACGGGCGGAAAAGAATTATTGCAGGTACCTAAATATATAAGAGGAACATTTCACGAAGGCTAATCGAAGTGGATTTCCCAAATTGGTACGACAAAATGTTGTTAGAAAAATCATTATTGTTTGAATACACTAAATATTGGAGAATATATCAAGTCAATCTGGTTAATCTTCTGCATTATGATTGAGTTTAAAATTTTCTAATGATTCTAAATAAGATAGTTTGGTTCCTTTCGGTAATTTGTGCATAATTTGAAAGTTATCTATCTGTGGAAACGAGTGATCGTTTTTACGGCAATGATTTGAAAACACTGAATCCGTTTTATTTTTCAAAAAAGATTGTTGGTGTTTTTTAAACCTTGTCTTGAACGATCGACCAGTCTGACCTATATACACTCCTTTAATTACTGTCCTGTATGTAAGCTTTTTGGAGAAATTACTTGTTCGTTATTATTATCGAGAGAAAATTATAGCAGACTTTCGATGTTATGCAAAAACAAAACGAGAACCTTTCCGTTTCCATCATTCTTTGTATACGTTCGAGCGAAGCATCAGCTTAATCAGGAGGCAACCGCAAGAACTGGTGTATCGTGCCAGACAAGAAAAGGGGAGAAGGTTGCTCTGAAAAAGTAAACATCCTGGGGCATCCTTTGGTCGCATAGGGATCCCGAATTTAAGAACTTTGCGGCAGTTTTAATAATAGAGGACGACTGAAAGTTAATCAGACTGAGAGCCACCCCCCCCCCCCCCCACCCCCCCCCCCCCCCACCCCCCCCCCCCCCCACCCCCCCCCCCCCCCACCCCCCCCCCCCCCCACCCCCCCCCCCCAAAGAAGATTTATTCGAAATGGAAAATGGAAATATCATTTCCATTAACAATGAAATGATACAAGAAGAATGCGAAAGTGGTTCATTCTCTCATAAAATCCCTAAATTATCTCAGATTACGTCAGAATGTATAATTACTGATGGATTCAAGAGAATACACCCCCGAGAAGTTTTCAACACCTATGCTCAGGTCTATCTTGCGCCACTGGAAGCGAATTGGACCTATACAACAAATTGGAAGAATATCCAAGAAGAAGACATCCCCAAACTGGACGACCTATACCAATGGGCTCCACATCCTACAACTATAAGTTTCATAACAATTGTATTTGTAATCTTTATTATTATTGTAGTGATTATAATTTTTTATAGAATTTTCTTGAAGATTCGTCACCTTAAAATTAAGGATAACGAACTTTCTTTAAATGGGGAGGAGTTATGTAGTCAAAGTACAGCTTATCCATTTTAATGACGTCAATAGTAACCTTGTGCTGATTCATCGCTGCTTGCCTATATAAGCCCTCACTAACATAGAACCGTAAGATTAATTAAGTAACTTTCGTCTTGTAAACTTCACATTGAATAAATTGTTTTTTTTAAAAAGTAATTCTTAGTGTTGAAAACCAAAATTATATATATATATATATATATATATATATATATATATATATATATATATATATATATATATATATATATATATATATATATATATATATATATATATATATATATATCTATATAGGTATATCTAAGCCGGACATTTGACCATGTGGATATTAACATACTTCGGTCCAGGCTCTATGAGAATGGCATAAGAGGGGAAGCCCTCAATTGGATAATATCCTATCTCTCGGAGAGATCACAACAAGTGTCCCTTGAGGGAGCAGTCTCGGAGATTTTAGATGTGAATGTGGGAACTCCACAGGGCTCTTGTATTTCTCCCACTTTATTTAATCTATTCATAAACGATTTGCCTCTACGCTTAAGGGAATTTGGCCTTCCTATCCTTTACGCGGATGATACTAACGTTTTCATAGCGGGTAAAAATATAAATGAGATTAGAGAGAAAGCTCACGCATGTATCGAATTAATGCTTAACTGGTGTAAAATAAACAAATTGAACTTAAACGAAAACAAAACTTCCTTAATCGAAATATATACAAAAAACGAGACGATCGATTTCGTTATCTCCTTATTCTTGAGACTGAGAGGTAAATCGATAGTAAGCAGCCCTGATACAAGGTTCCTGGGTATCCACCTGGACCGGAAGCTCACTTGGTCACCTCACATTAATCAGCTATCGCGGCAGTTAAGTTCATGCTACTATCTCTTACGAAATCAAAAATATACAGTTTCAACTGAAGTCCTTAAGCTTGCGTACTATGGGTTATTCCAGTCCAAAATGTCGTATGGTATTATTTAATGGGGACAAGCTAAAGATGCAGGTAAGATTGGAGTTACCCAGAGACGCGCGGTCCGTGACATGTTAAACCTGAAGACACAAACTGACTGCAGACGGTACTTCAGGGAATTGAAAATACTTACAGTCACTGGTCTGTATCTTTTTAGACTAATACTATTAGTAATAGAAAATCAAAGTAACTTTAAAAAAAGGAGTGACGTGCATAATTACTTCACTTGGCATGCAGACAATTTGGATGAACCATTTCAACGACTAGCTATCGCTCAAACAAATCCCTCATATTTTGCAACAAAATGCTATAACCAACTTATTAAAATAGAAAAATCCTATGAGGATCTTCCACTTAAGCAATTCAAAAAAAATCTTAAGCTTTTTCTTATTGATAAATGCTACTCTGACCTTGATGAATTTTTCACATGAATAATTGTGCTGTTTTGTATTAGTTATTTTAAACTTAATTGTTTTTTTAAAAGTTTCAATGTGCTGTGACGTGCTTTAAAATACTATGTATTTGTATAAAGTAAATAATGTTATCTATATATATATATATATATATATATATATATATATATATATATATATATATATATATATATATATATATATATATATCAGGGGCGGCTAGTCAAAGGAGGCTAAGGAGGCTAAGCCTCCTCAATAATATTCCGCGTATCACTAATATATATATTATATTGAATAGTCAGCATTCAGCATATTCATATTAATCAAAATCATATTATTTTATGCACCTACCTTCCTTTCAACCTACATTATATAATATAATTTATTAATTAAGATAGAAGGTATTTACATTTACTGCATTTCATTCATTTCAAGATTTGTGGCAACGCTGCGGAAAGCTTAGAAAGGTATATTCTCAACGTTCATTATGCCTGCCACAGAAAAGCAAACTCACACCACTCAAAAACAAATACTACGAATGAATACTTCATTGAAATAGAAAACCAAAACACATGTACATGGCAACACCGATAAAGTCCAGTCTTATAAAATGTCGACCAATCACAACTATAGAATCTCCCTGACAACGAGTAAAGTCTTTGATTGAATCGTAGTATGATCCTAATTCGTACTGTCTGAATAATGGACGCCGGAATCAGCTCGCGTTACGCGTATTGTTTTAAAATCAGTTTGATTACTGAAATTAATTTCAAAAATTTCAATGGTGACTTAGTGGAATATTTGTTATCCCATAACTTTAGTGCCCTAAGTTATGAGGATAAAGTTTTGATAAAAACAAAAAAACCTACCCCTGAATTAAACAATTTGGTGCAGCGTAACAGAAAACAAAACCGCGATTTTAATACATTATGAGAGACATCCTTGCCTAACCGGATCACAGGTAAAAAATAAATTATTTTGTTGGCAGTGTTTACTTTTTACTAGTGAAAATGTCTCTGTTTGGGGCCGCTTAGGATTTGAGGATTTAATTCTATACCTAGTTGAAAGTGAGGAATTTTCCACCGATAAAGTAACTTTAGATACAGCACGCGGATTAATATCTTACTTACAAAATAAGGAATTTATATATTTTTTGAACATCTTCAAATTAATTTTTGAACAAACAGAGGTAGTTTTTCAAATCTTACAGCACAAGTTTTCAGATGTAATTTACTAACGAAATCGGCTCAAGTTTCTTTTGGAAAAAATTTCAGAAGTTCGTGCAGAAGTTTATTTTAAAAAACTATTTTCTGTATTTCAAACTACTGATGATACGACTCAATTTAGCCCAAAACGAAAGAAATTCAGTTACGCAGATATGGAGCTTCACTATAAGCAAATATTTTATTAGGGGTCAAATAGAAATAAGGTTCTCTGATTTGAAAGAACTGCATTTCTTCGACTTACTCAATAAAAATTTGTTTACCGGATTTTCGGCTAATTTTCCAGATAACCTTTTGGAAAATTTATGTCAAAAATACACTTTTTTTGATAAGGTGGCCATAAAAAAGTAAACTGTGTGTTGTTTATAATGACAATGAAATTTTGGGGCAAAATGAAAATCATGTGAGGACTAAATATCTTTTTGATAATGATTTGAATCAAGAATTACCCCAAGTTTATAAACTCTTATGTCTAATTGTTTCTATCCCGGTGACATCAGCTTCCGTAGAGCGCTCGTTTTCCACTCTTAAGAGAATTAAAACTTATTTACGAAATTCAATGAGCCAGGATCGTTTGAAAAATATTAGTTTGTTGTCTATTGAAAAGGAATTGGTAAAACTTTTGGCGAAAGACAAAAAATTTTATGAGGATATTATAGATCATTTTGCTAACGTTAAAGATCGCAGAATCCCGCTAATCTTCAAAAATATATAATAACAATTTATTTGCTCTCACCAGCTGTTAAAAAATTCGTTAAGTAGGTAGGTAGGTACCTATTATGTGAAAGAAAAAATTTGATGAATAGATGAATTGATTAATTGGCTGAGAAGAATTTTTGTGAATATTGTAAATAGGAGTTGTAGGTCTCAAGGGAGACACTCGAAAGTGAAAACAAATTAATAGCTTAGGGTGCTTGTTTTACTTTGATTTTCTTTAAATTATATTGACCTTGAATTCCTAAAAATTTTCGCCTATGGTGTATTTTTAACACCTCTTGTAGCCTCCTCAAACCAAAACCTCACGAGCCGCCACTGATATATATATATATATATATATATATATATATATATATATATATATATGTATATATATATATATATATATATATATAGGTATTTTTATATATATATATATATATATATATATAATATATATATATATATATATATATATATATATATATATATATATATATATATATATATATATATATATGATGAACAAAAACAAAACTTGAATTACACTAAATATGGGAGAATATATCAAGTCAATCTGGTCAATCTTCTAAAATTTTCTAATGATTCTAAATAAGATAGTTTGGTTCCTTTCGGTAATTTGTGCATAATTTGAAAGTTATCTATCTGTGGAAACGAGTGATCGTTTTTACGGCAATGATTTGAAAACATTGAATCCGTTTTATTTTTCAAAAAAGATTGTTGGTGTTTTTTAAAACTTGTCTTGAACGATCGACCAGTCTGACCTATATACACTCCTTTAATTACTGTCCTGTATGTAATCTTTTTGGAGAAATTACTTGTTCGTTATTATTATCGAGAGAAAATTATAGCAGACTTTCGAAGTTATGCAAAAACAAAACGAGAACCTTTCCGTTTCCATCATTCTTTGTATACGTTCGAGCGAAGCATCAGCTTAATCAGGAGGCAACCGCAAGAACTGGTGTATCGTGCCAGACAAGAAAAGGGGAGAAGGTTGCTCTGAAAAAGTAAACATCCTGGGGCATCCTTTGGTCGCATAGGGATCCCGAATTTAAGAACTTTGCGGCAGTTTTAATAATAGAGGACCGACTGAAAGTTTTAATCAGACTGAGAGAAGATTTTATGAGCTCTGTTCTCGAATTCAAACCGATTTTATCAAAAGAAATAAAAGCCATTTATTAACTCAAATTTGTTTTTATTCTATTTAATTTTAAACTTTTCTGCAATCTCTAGTATAGATATTTTCCATAGTTACATAAAGTGAACAAGGAAAATTCTTTAATAATTTAAAAAATTATCAAACCACTTTCCAAGGAAGCTGGTTATACGTATTCAGCAACGCAAAATCTGCATTCAAAATCGAACGGTGAATTATAGAAATTGTCAAGTCACCCCGACTCAAAATCTGCATACAGCTGTTTCGATCTTATTAGATCTCATCAGTGCAGCTTATTTGACTCGGAGTGAATTAACAAATCTCTAATTGTTCCCCAATACAAATCGTGGTCAGTAACACTGGTCGGATAACAATCCAGAGCGCCATTCCACCAAGATATTGGGAAAACAATAATTCACCGCTTAGACTGAAAATGCAGAAATTCGTCGCTCGAACACGTACCTCCTGATATGAAGATATCTACTCTACAACAGTGGTGTATATGATTCCAAGGCACACTAACATAGTGATTTAAAACCTTTGGAAATACCCACGAGAGCGCGCTCCGAATATTCTAGTCGCTTAATACGCAAAATACAACAATCAAATCATGAAAAACATACTAGTCGACCATGGTCAATTTCATACATTACATAAAGTGAACAAGGAAAATTCTTTAATAATTTAAAAAATTATCAAACAACTTTCCAAGGAAGCTGGTTATACGTATTCAGCAACGCAAAATCTGCATTCACAATCGAACGGTGAATTATAGAAATTGTCGAGTCACCCCGACTCAAAATCTGCATACAGCTATATGCAGACTCCGAGTCAAATAAGCTGCACTGATGAGATCTAATGAGATCGAAACAGCTGTATGCAGATTTTGAGTCGGGGTGACTTGACAATTTCTATAATTCACCGTTCGATTGTTAATGCAGATTTTGCGTTGCTGAATACGTATAACCAGCTTCCTTGGAAAGTTGTTTGATAATTTTTTAAATTATTAAAGAATTTTTCTTGTTCACTTTATGTAATGTATGAAATTGACCATGGTCGACTAGTATGTATTTCATGATTTGATTATTTTCCATAGTCTACAAATACGCAATATTGGAAATCAGTTCTTAAATCACTTCAAAAGAAACATGAATCGAATGTAGAAGGTTTTATTTATATTCAGATTAAAACAAGCAATATCACAGCTTTCATGAGAAAAAAAAGCGCGCAAACAGAAGATTTTCGTCGTATTTGACCCTTATATTCAATTTTTTTTTCAGATATAATTTCTCAACACCCTTTAGGGGGCGTTCAAGTATTACGTAACGCAATTTGGGGGGAGGGGGGTCTTGTAAAACGTTACGATGCGTTACAGGGGCGGGAGGGGGGTTCGAACAACGCGCTACGTAACGTTGATTTTTATTGAAATAAAAAACTAGAGAATTTGAATCTCCGAAGTTGTTAACTCTTTTCGTTTATTTTTTACGGGGAATCCCTCGATTGTATTGTAAGTCAGTTTTATTTAGTTGTCCCAAGTTGGCAACTCTATGCGTTTATGTTTTATGGGAAATACCTCGACTGTATTATTCGTCATTTATATTTTGTTTCCGTTGCCAGTTTTCATTAAGTGTTTTAAACACGTAATACACAGGAGTGAAACTACGAAACTATCTACTTACATACTTACGAACATATATATATATATATATATATATATATATATATATATATATATATATATATATATATATATATATATATATATATATATATATATATATATATATATATATATATATATATATATATATATATATATATATATATTATATACATATGTAGAGAAAGAGAGACTTTTGAAATTGGGTTTTTGATGCCAAGCATCCTGAAATGTCATGAAACGAAAAACTATCTTGGGCCTAGGTCCTACTTTGCTAATCGCACCCATTTCAATAAGCAGGTTTTCAAAGTGAAAACCTGCTAATAAGCGAAAATTGAATAATGCATGAGAAAAATAATGGTGGATGAAGTTATCTAAAAATGTTTGCAACGACAGGGCTAAGTCAAGAAAACGGCATAATTCAATGTAAGATTAGTAGTAAAACTTTATTAGGACAAATTTGAGCCCTTTTCAACATATCACATTATGTATGATTGTTTATTAAATAAAAATCTCTTGTTTTGTTTATTATTAACGAAAACACGATTAAAACAATAAAAACGGTATTTTAGCAACTTTCCGGTACTTTGCGCAACATATTTGTGACTGTTAGGGGAAAATGATCACTTGGGCGTTACGTAACGTTTATAGGGGGGAGGAGGGGTTCATGAAAACGTTACGGAGCGTTACATAGGGGGAGGGAGGGTCAAAAATCTTCAAAAATTGCGTTACGTAATACTTGAACGGCCCCTTAGTCAATTTTTAAGCTGTAGAGATATGTAAGAAAAAGTATTGAAATTTCAACACTAAATTGATTCGATGGAAGAAACAATTGAAACTCACAGTGTTTCCTACTATCAACTCAATCTACTTATCAAATTTCAACTCCCTTACTCAAAAATTTTTATCATAAAAGTTGAATAAAAGAGAGAAATCAAATCAAATCAAATCAAATTATGCTTTATTGCCTTCGAAATCACACAATTTATTGACAAAGCGAAAAAAATAAGAATTATATATCTCCTGAGAGGATAAATGTCACACCAAATAATGGAGTCCTAATGTGCAGTATTAGTACCAAAAACACATCAAGCACACATTTCCATGCAAAATTTAAATTATTAACAATAAAACATAATACGAATATGTTTCCCAATTTTCAGTGGCCCCTGTATCCTTTATCCTTTTATTCATTCTGCATAATGTTCTTCCAATCGCTGTCATAATTTAGTGCCAATTCATTTAGGAAAAATTCAAATAGTCGATAATGCTAAATATTGATTGTTTCAATATGATGTTTCAGGAATACTCAAATTAATTAAACTTCAGAAAAATGTAATTATAGAAAGCATGGTGTCAGTGAATAGAAATGAAGAATCTGTTAATAATATTATTACTCAAAAAATACGATCCTGAAAAAGCTTATTGAATTATGAAGGATCTATTTTCAAATTTCCATTTGGTACTTTAGACGCAGACGATGAAGTATTTCAAAAATTTTTAGAAGCCATTACGAAGAATGAAGGACTTCTAGAAATGAGTCAATAGAGAATACTAACAAGTTCTAATCTTCCGGCGAAATATGTAAATACTATCATTTTTTAATGAAGACAAACTGAGCAATTAGGAATTTCTACCGATATAAATTTCTAACTGAATTGAGTAGTTATCCATTCAAACGAGATAGCAATAATAATAACAGGAATTGAAAACGCATTATGTTTTTGCACGTTTTCATCTTTCACAAGAGAATATTCTACCTTTCTAAAAATTTGATGAATTAATACACAGAGAAAATATGAATCCATTCACCCATCTAACAGATTGTTATGCTGCTTTCACAACGATAGTTTTTATTGGGGATTTCAATATTTTATTCAGCATAAGCTTCCCAATCTGTTATGATATTTAATATGATCTCTCTAGATTATACAACATACCTTTTCAAAACACCAAAATTGCTAACCTTGGTTCCTATGGATTAAGGCGGGCCACACGGACGTCGATGTCTAGCTACATCGACGTGCATCCAAAATCGTGCAACCTGATTTCGTACACACGTACGTAGAAAACCATATTTTAGTTTAGTATACCAAGCTGTTTGGCAAGATGTCTAAGGAAGAGGAATGTTTAGTTCTAGTGGCAGTGGCAGGTACTTATGCACTTATGCAAGAAGAAGGAAAATGAAAATCGTTGTCGAATCTGGTCTAAAGGTTGGCTTCTAAAAAAAGAAACCTATTAGTAACTCTTGGTAATGGTTTCTCCATTAATAAAACGTCAAAACACATGGCCAATAACTGCATTGCTCAGATATTAGCGACTGGAAGGAATTACCAAGATTCAAAAATCACTTCTGTTCGAGATAAAAACTTTTTTTTTCTCTCCGAAACCCATCAAGAAGACTTTTGATTTTAGAGACAACTGTACTTTTTGTAGCATTATGTTGAATGATTTGCAGCTTCTTTATCAATATTTTGTATGCTTCATTTTTTTATTTCGGTCTAAAAAGTGTTTTGATATTGTCTGCCACAAACAGGGTGGGCACCTGTACAATTTAAAAAATTATTTTAATATCTATTTGTTTCATAAAAATCATTATTTCTTTTCTTTCGTTCGAAGAATTCATTCAGTATTCTACAGAGCTGATTATATAATGAAGAATTTTCAGATAAATGTTATGCAATAAGAGACTAAGAGATGAGAAGTTGCTGCAACTGAAAAATATGCGGAATAAGATGATCCGATAACCAGATAGAAAATGAGAAATTACGAAAAATTAATTGAATCAAACTGAGACAAACAGTTCTTCCGGAATGAAAATTAATGAGCAAATGCTGCAAAATGTATTGCGTAAAAACTTGAGAATTCAATGGTAAACGAATAAGTCATCTAAACTTTGAACTTCGTGAAAAACTCAAACGAATAAAGAAGAGAGAAATCACTCCACGTTTTCTTTATAAGCGATCCACAGTTTATTTCAATTAGGTCATACCGGGATCTCGCTCAAGCGTTCATTTTAACTGAATAATTATAGATTGCAGTTCATTGTTTTGAAACATTTTATCATACTAGGCTCTGTACAGCTCTTAACTGAAACGAATTTTATAGAATTCCTATATATACATTAAATATATATATATATATATATATATATATATATATATATATATATATATATATATATATATATATATATATATATATATATATATATATATATATGTATATATTAATTTATATTTAAGAGTATTCGATTCCGTGTTGGTGATTATTGTTTAATAAGAGATATTCTCATGTCTATGCCAAGCTTTCCAAATATTTTATTGCTTCATCAGGGCTTCTACAAAATTAAAATGATATATTAAACGGTGTTTAACCTCCACACGAAATTGTTCTTACCGAACGTTCAGGTTATTGACGTAAACATTGCAAACTTGCTACAATACATAAAATTTCAATACTCGCACAATATAAAAATATACAAAAGGTCACTATATAAAATTAATCTTAAAGTAAGAATACAGTTTGAAAACACCTGATCTTTCTTTCTATTGTAAAGAGCTGTCAGTTTTAATTGAATATGTTCAATAATCACAAAATACCCAAAACTTAAGTATCATCTATTCACATTTATTAACTACTCTAAACAACAATGTTGTATATGATGGACAACTGGATAACTGAGCCAAATGAAGAGACCATGATAAGATCAAGAAGTAAATATTGACATTATAACGAACCGTGATTATTGAACATATTCAATTAAAGCATCTTCTTCTTAAATCAATTTTTTATGACCCGGCAACTTAGGCCATGTGGTCAGGCTCAAGGAGTTAAGGGCTATACAGAGCCTCGTATGGCATCTTTCAAAAAATGAACTGCAATCTATAATTCAATTATAATGAATACTTGGACGAGATGTCGGTGTTACCGAATTGAAATAGAATATGGATCCCTCATAAAGAAAGCGTGGAGTGATTTCTCTCTCCTTCATTTGTTAGAGTTTTTGAGGAAGTTCAAAGTTTAGATGACTAATTCATTTACTATTCAATGCTCAAGTTTATGGTATTACATTTTCCCTCATTCATTTTCATTGTGAATGAACTGTTTGTCTCAGTTTGATTCAATTCATTCTTCATAATTTCTCATTCTCTATCTGGTTATCGGATCATCACATCTTGCATATTTTCCAGTTTCAGCAATATCTCATCTATTATTAAATAACATTTATCTAAAATTTTTTATTATATTATCAGTTCTGTAAAAGTTTATGAATTCTTTCAACGGAAGAACTAAGATCCTGATTTTCATGAAACAAATACATTCAGTATATCAATTATCTCTAAGTTTTCAGCAAATGTATACTACAGTTCACGAGAAATAATTTTTTTTATTTCCGAAGAAAAAATTTTTGGTGCTGAATCAAATGTTCTGTTTCAATTTCTATAGGTAATTGCTTCCTATGAAAACCAATCGTCAAAAAAATAAACTTAACGATTGAAAATAATTTTCAAATATTCAATATTACTGCTAACACTGAAAGTTTAAGTTTAAATATTAATGCATGATTAATCAAGATGCATTAATGTTCAAACTTATACTTTCAGTTTCATGACAGAGAATTTTTTTTATTGTAAATAAACGGTCTTCAATATTTGAACTTTGAGTTTTAGAAACATGTAAAACTTTTTATAAAGAATAAATATATATATATATATATATATATATAAATATATATAAAGATATATATATATATATATATATATATATATATATATAAATACAGGGTGTCCAGAAATGATGAGCAAAAAATTCAGGGAAGAATTCTAGACCAAAAATAAATGGTAAGGTAAGGTGGGGCAAGTGCGCTATACATTTTGTCGAGTTGACCTTTAAACAGCTACATAAAATCTGCTTTTTATGCTAGAGAGATTATTAGTTTTGCAAAAGAAACTTCTACCACTTCTGTATTGTCTGTGTCATAGGATTCTGCGAAAAATCGAAATTTACATGTTTCATAAACGAAAAGAAAAAAAAGGTCCCTAGTATGCACTTGCCCCATAAAATGGAGCAAGTGCATAACCCAGCCTTCGAAACGTTACAAAGACTAATTAGTGCACGACGGGGCAAGTGCCAGATAGTTCGATTACTGATGTTTGAATGGTTTTTGAATTTTTCCGAATCGGAGCATAACTCTCTGAGATACAGAGTTTGACAGCTGGTCGAACAGAAATTTACTGGGTAGTTAGAAAAAAATCAATTTAAAAATGTGATCAACGTTATATATTTATTTCCATTGAACAACTCAAACATTATACTATAAAAATTCAACAAAATCGCAAGACTTTTCCTCACAAAAGGGTATCAGAATTATGTAAAAAATTCAAAATTCTACAATACAAGAATGAAAAAAAATTTTTTGGTACTTTTACGTAACTAGGAAATAAGTAAAACAATATTAATCACTGAATGTTGTAACTAGATAAATCAATATTGAAAATAGCTTTCCCTCGCCTACCAACTTTTGGTGATATCATTGGCTCATCTTTATCTAATTCATTGATCGTTTTCTTGTCCAAAAATTGAACAATGACCCAGCTATGTCATTAACATTTTTTAAGTCTTAGCATCTTCTCTCTGCTCTTTCTTCTTCTTCCATTTTTCTTAATAAAAATCGTGAGGGGGCAAGTGCGTAGCATCCTGCACTTGTCCCACTGTTGACTAGCGCACTTGCCCCGACACCTCAATTTTTTGAGGTAAGTGCAGAGTACAGCCTAACTCAGGTGAAATGAAAAAATTTAATTAAATTCAAGTTAATTCATAATGGCAAGTTTCAGGCAGTTGACCTGAACTATTTATAAGATAAGCTTAAGGAAAAGCAGGGGAGGGAGGGGTGTTGATTGATCTTAGCTCATCCATAATTCAACATTTTTATTCTAAATCAAAAAAATATAAAATAATTGCGAGGACATTTACATACAATATCCATCATAAAATGTGAAGATATAAAATATACATAAAAGTTAAGAAATAAAATATATATAAAACTCAAGAAAAAATATGAAAACCCAAAAAATAGGCTATTCAAAGTTTGAAGGAAAAATATCAGAAAGGTGAAAAAGATCACATCAGGTGAAAAGAGTATATGAATTGGATGTTAGTTGGTTATAGACTCTTTCTACTAAACTCACCTGTAAACTTAACAATATCAAATATTTGATGGAATCCGTCGTTACTAGGTGATAATTTAACATGATTAACAAAACTAAATTTGAATTTACTATGTTTATTATTACACAAATAATTCGAGAAATATAACACTGCGATTGCAATTTCGGTCACTAGAACATCATCGGGCAGATTGAATTAAGAACTGAATAACATAATTATAGATTTGCGCTTGCATCTGCAATCGCAGTGTTATATTTTTCGAAGCATTTTTGTGATAATAAACATAGTAAATTCAAGTTTTGTTTTTGTTCATTAATAATATCACTTTACTATAATTTATAAAATCTTTCTTCACTTAATAATCTCTCAGAAATCAGCAATTTCAAGTTGTAAGTCTCAACTATGAACTGGAAGAAATGCGCATCAGATCAGATATAACGTACGTACGTCAATTCAGGTTTTACCAGATGTAGGATATTCACATAGAACATAGTACTCGAGGGATGTTAATCTAAATTCAGTGGATTTTATTTCTGCATATATAAGAAATCGTCATCGGCGGATTCTTTCCATAATCGTGAGTAATTACCCCCATTTTCCCCCTCCCGTGAATACGCCCCTGATATATATGTATATATATATATATATATATATATATATATATATATATATATATATATATATATATATATATATATATATATATATATATATATATATATATATATATATATATATATATATATATATATATATATATATATATATATATATATATATTTTATAAAAGGTTTTATTGGGCACTCGACAAAAGGACGCTAGATTTAAATCAAACAACCATTGGTCATGAACATCTATATTTCGGTCCTTAGTTTGGGACCTTCATCAGGATGCTGGAAGTCAAAAAGCTCACATAGTAACACACAAATCAAACAAACACGTAAGCAGTGGAAAAGCCACACACAACTAAAATTAAAAAGTTACTTACATGTGACAAGTTGTGTAAATAGAGTGGCGAAAAACGAATGACACAGAGAGAGCATTCAAAAATTATTTAAAATCAAACAAAAGCATAATGATGACAGGTATAAAAGGAGATATTAAATCTCTGGAACATGATTATCAACTAAAAATTAACATCAAAAAAGATTAACATCAATAAAAGGACCAGCTACAACATGGCCAAGTCAGGTTATGCAGTTGTAGCCATGTTGTAGCCGGTCTTTTTTTTGATGTTAATCTTTTTTGATGTTAATTTTTAGTTGATAATCATGTTCCAGAGATTTAATATCTCCTTTTATACCTGTCATCATTATGCTTTTGTTTGATTTTAAATAATTTTTGAATTGTCTCTCTGTGTCATTCGTTTTTCGCCACTCTATTTTCACAACTTGTCACATGTAAGTAACTTTATAATTTTAGTTGTGTGTGGCTTCTCCACTGCTTACGTGTTTGTTTGATTTGTGTGTTACTATGTGAGCTTTTTGACTTCTAGCATCCTGATGAAGGTCCCAAACTAAGGACCGAAATATAGATGTTCATGACCAATGGTTGTTTGATTTAAATCTAGCCTCCTTTTGCCGAGTGCCCAATAAAACCTTTTATAAGTTAGAAGTTACGGCAATACTCCTTGTATTAATTATATATATATATATATATATATATATATATATATATATATATATATATATATATATATATATATATATATATATATATATATATACATATATACATATACATATATGTATATATATATATATATATATATATATACATATATATATATATATATATCTATATATTATATATATATATATATATATATATATATAATAAATATATAAATATATATATATATATATATATATATATATATATATATATATTATATATATATATACATAAATATATAAATATATATATATATATATATATATATATATATAATATATATATATATATTATACATAAATATATATATATATATATATATATATATATATATATATATATATACATATAATATATACATGAAATTTCTAACACCAATGTTTTGATAGGCTCATAAATTTTCTATGATAACCGAAATTTGTTGTAGATAATTCCAATAGTGGTGCCTGAATTTGCTAAATTGCATTATTAGATGGACCAGTTTACCCTCTTCGCCACAAGCACATTATGGAGAAAGGTTATGGATCTAGCATGTCTACTTCTCAGTCTGCAAATTACCCTGTTGAAATTTCGATTCTTAGGGCCGTTTCTGAACCACGTAGTTTTCATGGGGGCATCTTTTATGTCCTTGTAGTAATTTCCAGTCTCAAAATATTCATTGAAAATTATATTATATGAGCATATAAATAATAAATTGGACAATTCTTCTAGATCAATGCACATTTTCAAATTTATATGCGGAAAGACGTGGGGTGTTGCTAATCAAAATATCTCACTGCTAATTTAATGTAACTTTTTCAGATCGAAATCTGATTAAGGATTCTACTTTCATGGAAACGCTGTTGAAATTACCTACATTGAAAAAGCTAGATCGTATTCAACAAAGATCAATTAAACTCCGTCTATGATTTTTTAATAGTACCTACTCCAAAAAAAGTAGTATTATCAGAGGCTGCCAACCTACCGATAGCAAATAGAATAGAAGTAAGAGGCCTCGGTAGACCAGGTGGTATGGTTCACAGCTTGTAAACCGAGGATTGTGGGTTCGAGTCCCACCTTGCTCTTGGGTGTTGTTGGGTTATGAGCATCGTTCACAAGCCCATTGGCTGTTCGGAACCGGCGTTAAAATGTAGGTCCCTCGAGTTAAAAAAAAAAAATTTTCTTTAGGAAAAACATTCTTTAGGAATGGAATTCCATACTTGACTACTAGTCAGGTAGTTCTATAATTTTGAGAAGATTGAGAACGAGGTTTCTAGTAGGTATGGCCAATATGGCTATTCAATAGGAGGCCTGAAAATTTATATTTATTAGTCTGTAGAGTTTCTAGGATATCTAGTTCAATTCGTTTATTTTCCGCATTTAAAGTCTAAAACGAATGTGTGTTTTTCATGGATTAAATGGTTCGCATAATATAAACCTGACTTTTGATTAATAAATCTCCGTTTATGTTTTGAAATTCTGATCTGAAGGCTCCAGAAAGTGCTACCAATATTTATACATTTCTGTTACCTTTTTGCATCTCTGGCGACCTCCATCGGACCAAATGCAGAAGGAAATAGTTTTTGAAGGATTTTTGCATCCCAAATCATCCTGCAAATGAATTTTGAGAGTTGATTCGGATGCTAAGGAAGTTGTTTTTGTTCGAGTTAATCTTTTTCTCTGACAACTTTATTCTTAGGTAGAAATTTCCTACAGCGATTCAGTAAGAGAGTTAAAATTTGGTACCACATTTCGGTTTGCTATCAACGCGTCTTTCTTCAGTTTATTTCAATTATAATGTATTTGAGTCTATATTATCGAATATTTTTTGTTTTAAACATCTTGTTTCCAATTTCTTATTGTGGTTGAAATCATAGAATCATATTTTATAAGATCGAAATATAGAGACTGATGACCTTAGGTAAGATGGATTGTTGTTTTCAGTAGAAAAAGAGTTTGAAAGTAATACAAGACCGTATTACATTCTGAAACGCGATGGCGTGGCATCACTTTGGCACTGATGTCGTTTATGGCAGTTAGCAGGCGTCGCAATATCTTTAGAGAGGTCCCTTCTCTATCCATCAAATTTCGTTGAGTTATATTTAGTTACTTTTGAATAATATCCTCTCAACCCCCGTTTATTATTCCTTGCACACAAAAAAAGTCTCATAGTTCTAAAATATATTCATCTTCATCATTATGAATCGATGTGCCCATGTATCTAGAAAAGTATCTGAAAATGCCTATAAACAGAATAAAATGATGATTTCGGGTTATAACAAGGATATAGAAAACTCATCAAGTTTTGTTATTGACGTTGACGAATATAGCTGAAATTTGATTGGTTTAAAAGTGATATTTCATGAATATTGATTACTTATTTCATCATCGACATATATGTACATATATATATATATATATATATATATATATATATATATATATATATATATATATATATATATATATATATATATATATATATATATATATATATATATATATATATATATATATATATATATATTTATTTATATATTTTTATATATTTTTATATATATATATATTTTATATATTTATAATTATTTATATATATATTTATATATATATATATATATATATATATATATATATATATATATGTATATTCTTCTTCCGCTGCCGTACCCGGCGACCTCCCTACAACTATTCGTGTGGTGCGTGATACAGTGATACACGAATAGAAGGGACCTACAGTTTTACGACGGTTCCGAACGTCTTTACAGAGAGGATTTACTCGGCAGAATACTTCTGGGTGGTTTGCCATTGCCTTCCGAGCGGTGGCTCCGCATAAATTCGAGAAAAATATTCGAACACGAAATGCAGCTCCTATTTCAATTGCAGAATTGCTGCACAGGAAGAATGGAATCGAATACCACAAGAAACCATCAAAGATCTTTTGCGCAGTATTCCTAGGAGGATACAGGATATCGTTAGAGCTAGAGGAGGAAATACTAAGTACTAAATTGTTATCATTTTGTCTCAAACTAATGTATCGTGTCCATGTTATTGCTCTTTCCTAATTAAACGTTATTATCAAAAACAGACCATTTCACTAATTTCTCTACGAATCTGTTCTAAACCTTCAATGTAATTAATTTGATTATTAATAACGTAGAACACCCCAATTCAAGCAGATTTAGTAACCGAAATCTCAAAGGTGTTAAAATGAAGACCTTAAATATAATATGCAATAATTTTGTCCGTGAGCGTATATGCGGCAGTATACTCGATAATTTCGAAGTAAAATGTAGTATATTGCGCAAAGGAACGTAACATTTAAATTTTAGTTAACGCTCGATTTTACACCTCATACAATTTTCATACCGCGTGCTAAATATGAAAATCGTTTCTTAAGGAGTAAACTCCAAAAAGGAAAGGAAATACCATGTGTTTCATTCCTTCGTAAGTATGTGTCAGTGAGGCAGGTACCTTGAGTTATGGGAGGGAACTCCTTCAGCCAGATCAGAGGATACACTTGTATGTACCAGTGCATTAAGAATGGATGAGACAGGATCTTCATAGAAGATAAGAAGTGTGTGCAAGGTTAAGAAGATAATAACACAGCATTCGCCGTGTAAGTATGCAAGCAGTGACCCACTTAAGTATATATTTGTATAGCTTTAATAATATTTTTTCTATTAAAATATTGCTAATTACGTGCTATTCAATCCAATATCAGCAGTCACTTCTGCTGATATAAAACTGTAAGGGAAACCACAGAAAACCTTACCCACTTCATATACAAAATATATTCTTTATAATTTGAATGATTCCTGTATACAATTATACGATGTCGTCGGCGACAGAGAAGTAATTCGCTCTGATTCCAGATTTTTTCAAATTCAATCCGTATATAGAAACCGAGAGTGTTTCTAAAACTGAACCCTGAGGTAGACCATAAAGATTAGTTGTCCAATCGCTTTCAACCCCATTTACAACCACATATTGTTCCGTTGGGTGAGATTTGACCAGATCGTGCATCACACCCCTGAGGTCTAAATATTTCATGTTACTGAGCAACATAGAAAAAGATATAACGTCAAAGGCCTTTCTTAGATCAACGAAAATGGCAACAACAATTTTTTTCTCATCTAATGCTATCGACACTCTATTAACAAAATTCACAATAGTACCGAGTTTAATGCCATTTTTCAAAAACCCATATTGGTATTCATCCTACTCGACGTATTTATCTACGTAAGATAAAATTCCCATTTTCAATACCACTTCCAAGATCTTAGAAAGAATCGATATAACAGAAATAGATAGGTCTATATATTACTCGCGGAGTCTTTGTTACCAGATTTATATATCCGCGAGATTTTGCTTATTTTCAAATTGCTCCAAAATTTCCACTTCTCAATACTGCATTTATTAAATTTATCAATGTTGGTATTAGGTCCCGTTCAAGATGACTTCCAACACAGATCTACCACCATGTCCCAGTGATAAAGTTTTTTCAACTTTCAAATAATCTCTTCAATTTCCTTTTCTGAAACAGGTTCAATAACAACACTCCTGATATTGTAGACCCCTGGAAATTCCGCAATGTTGCTGATTCTAATTATTTCTTCCTCCAATTTCGAAACAATATTTTCACCAATATTCGCGAAATGTTTATTTAACGTGTTTGAGATATCCATTTTAATTCGTGAATATCTCCCTTCCCACATATAGTTATTTACAAACCTCCACTGCTTCTTTTTGAATCGAGGTAACCTTCACTTGGTGGAAATTCATATTAGGAAATAAGAATAAGTTTACTTCAACTTCATTCCACTATATTTACAATTGAATGACACTCTTCATTTATTGTAAATATTGTGAAAAGTAATTTCAAATAAACGTGTTCTTATTTCTCCACTGCTTCTTCAAATTTTTCTTTATTTTTCAATTGGTCGAATTCATCATTCAGATTTGCATTCTGTTTTCAGCTTTTTTTTTCTTATAAAATATCACGTTTTCTTAATCAGATTTATCAGATGTTTTATATATATATATATATATATATATATATATATATATATATATATATATATATATATATATATATATATATATATATTGTTGGCTTTTTTAAACTTTGGTAATAAAATAGTTCTAACGTATATTATTTTGAATATTCATTAGGTACAATCAAAGTTACATACGAACAATCAAATTCAAATTTATATTCGTGTAAGTAAATGACATCAATGATACTTGTGAAAGAGCTATACTCAAAACAATTTTACTCAAGAATGGTTCACATCTAAAGAGCTTTTCGCAGTTTTTTTCGTTTGGCCAAATATAAATGTACTATTTCATTTGTTCGGGTTTTACGATCGATGACAATATTAGGGAATTTCTCCTTTAGTTTTGCAGTGCACATAACTTGTGCGGCCAGCGCTAAATTTTTAGAAATGTGGTACAACTTCAAATTATTGTAGATTTTGACACCAACATTTCTAGTGCTTGGTATTATACAACCTATGCCAACAATTTAACTTGACAAAATCGAGTTTTAGATTTTCAGGTGGGAGGGCCTAAGCGCTTCGCGTTTTAGGCATGCGAGATATTTCACACTTATTTAAACTTATTTTATTTTACTGTCAGACATGCGTTGGAGCGCGATGCCCCACAATTCGCAGGGACCTTAGCTTTTGCTACTCTGGCTACGTGGCTAATTCGGCACTGTATATATATATATATACATATATGTATATATATATATATATATATATATATATATATATATATATATATATATATATATATATATATATATATATATATATATATATAATACCAGAAGCCCAAAAAGCAATTAATAGATTTAATTAATCAATGTATCAAAATCTCTCATTTTGTAAATTGCCTTAATGCAAATATTGAGGCAGTAGAACCAGTAGAAATTTTTTCTTGAAATTCCCTATATAACACGGCTTGCATTTATAAAAAAACAATTATTAAATATTACTTATTTAATGAATAATTCACAAATAATATAAGAAACTTATAATTATAAAAACATTGTTCATTTAATATTTTGTGAAGATTTTTACACAGACTTTTATAGGTTGATGAATTATTGTGTACTAAACAGTTCAACGAACTGCTTTTGACTCACAATAAGTTCAATAAAAGTTGCTCGAAAGGGAATCACATAGTACTCACCAAGGCCCATGTAACAGACCCTATAACCTTTTCATTTATAAGGTAACGAGTGGTCCGTGGTATATGAAACACTCGCAGGAAAGTATTGAGTTGAAAGTTAAGAAGAACTTTAATTTTTCTGAATGATGCTGCATTGATACTGGATTTAGAAAATTGTGGTCTTTCCGATATTCATAGATTATTTAAATTGTTGTTTTCGATTTGAATATCTCTTTTTTGCAATTTTCAGTAATAACTACAGATTTCCAACTAAAAACAATTTTAACAATTTCTTCTTTAGAATCATCAGGATCACAGGATGCTTAGGTTAAGCAATCATCGTGTATTATCCAAAAAATGGAAAAAAATTTTTTTCATGCCGCACTACACTAAAATGAATCAGTGTTATCGTGACGATGATACCAACGTGGTTAACATCATTCCTGTTTTGAATTTCCGGAATGAAAAAAATTGCGGATTTGTTTTCGAACCGAATTGCTTCAACACGAATATTTCGAAACACATAATATATAATATGAAGAACACAGCACACTGTAACTAAGAAAATATAAGCAATAACTATAGCACAAATTTCATATATATATATATATATATATATATATATATATATATATATATATATACTGGGTGTAAATGAGTGATGGGCCACCCCTATAAATTTTTAACGGGTTCTTCGATTTTATTGAAATTTGTGTGGTTTATCTCGGACATCATTTTGCATTTTTCGACAAAATCAATATGTCTGACTTCCGGTTTCACTGAAAACGATATAAAAATTAGAAATTCAAATGGAACACCCTATATTTTTTTTATCGTACATGGCTGCGACATCTTCTAAATCATAGACAATATCGACCAAAGTGATAATTTTTCTAAAAATTCATTTACTTGAAGTTTGTTAATGATTAAATTCTTTGTCGAACGAAAATTAAGATTTTTAAATAGTAACATACATGGGCCAGCCAGTATATTGAACAGCTCTTTTAAATTCCTCCAAAATGAATAACATATCAGTTTTCTCAATTACTAAATAACGAAGTTATTATTAATGCTTTTATTTTTGTTAACAGGTTAACACCCTTTGCTCCTGTAACCGATCTTGTTTGCGAAATCGGAGGTCAGACATATTGATTCCGTATGTCAAAAAATTCTAAATTATGTCCGAGATATACCATCCAAATTTCAATAAAATCCAAGAACCCGTCAAAAAGTTATAGGGGTGGCCCATGACTCATTTACACCTGGTATATATATATATATATATATATATATATATATATATATATTTTATATATATATATATATATATATAATAATATATATAGATATATATATATATATATAATATATATATATATATATATATATATATATATATATATATTATATATAATTTCGATGACCAGTGATCTATATTCGCAAGATCTTTTGTTTAAGTATAATGCTGTAACTAGATACAGTTGAAATATTCTATCAGATCAAAATCAGGGACACAACATGACATCTCGGTGACTCCGGAGAAAATCAATAGGTAATAATGAAGTAGCAACTGAATATAATAAATATCGCATATCGAATTGGGTGAAGGTGTAGATAATAAGCTCAACTAAATATATGGTTAATAGAAGTATTTCGTAATATTCGCTGCAGCATGTTATCAATGGTACGAGTAGTTGCTTGGTTATTTAGAAACCTCAAATTTTCATTTCAGCTTCACCTTGTGCACTAAATCTTTTTAGTTCTCTGAGGGAATGCGCCGTGAGAGCTTAAGGAACTGAATCTGTTAGTCAAAAATTCACTTTTTCTGATTAATGTTTTCAAAGTTTTGTGACACTTCAAAGAAAAACGATAGCTAATCACTGGAGCAGGCTAATTGTGATGACAGGAGTAGATGATGAAAAGTGTAAGATACCGAAAACAAATTATTTCCAGGACGAACTCAAATGATCGAGTTCATGAATGAAGCGCGAATAAGCGCGCCAAGGGGTTGAATTTTCAAAAGTACAGACGGCGCAACGAATATTTTTCGTTTTCGAAGCGGAAGAGTTTTTCCGACAGGGACTTTAACTGTGGATAAACAAGGTCCCGACTTTGTCACACAAGAGTATGATTTCTCAATAGAGTTACTCGAAGTTGTCGAAGGAATATCTAAGTCAAACACGTACACATCCCGTAACGGAAGCAAAGTAAACATGCAAGTGCTCGCGCATGCGCGACCTGGAGGCGGCCTCGACCCCTGGCGATGCGCGCGCCCGGCGCGGTCCATATCGATCCTTTGCGTTCCCGCAATCAGCATCCACCGGAGTACTAGACGGAAAGCGTTGAGTTCGCAGACGAAAGCGAGCTGGGGTGCTATTAGGTGCACCAACCTCGTCTTACTCGTGGTATGGCAAGTGAGAATCCGCGCGTGTGGCCTGCCAAGCAGAGCTAGTGGCAGGGCCTGGACTTGATTGAATTGAAGGCCACTTATAAATTTTTACCAAGGTTTTGGGGTATGACGGCGAAGTCTGGAGGACTAAAATGAGTTGTTCCACATCCAGCTAGAAATGGTCCCAAGCGAGCGAGCGGTTGCATTGCTGGCCACAGCCTTCCTCATCTGCACCATGCCTCCAGGTGAGCCAAGACTATGCATGGACCTCCACTTGACTCGCAACGCTCCGCTCCTAATAAAAACAAACTTTGCTCTCTTCAAAACTTGCCGAAACATTGTAATTTTCCTTGCTGGGCTCCTATGAGCAACAATTGTCTCATTTTCGCTCCAAAACTTTTTCATTAATAGCCGATGTTTTTATGTTGAAGTAGTTCAAATTCATTAAATAAGTTAGACGTGATGAAATATAATATGAAAAACATTTTAAAAAATCTTCACAATTTCTCAATTACCGTTTTAGAATATATCAAAATTTCCTTTTTAGGTTTATTGCTTTTTTTACATGTATTTTATTGCGACAGTACCTTAGTTTTGAAGAGAAATTAATTCATTTTCACCTCGCATGTTACCAGAAGATATCATCGAGGATCTATCATCATTAATTCACAGTTCGTTCGGGTAATTGAACATCAGTTACATTTCCGCGGATCTCAGGAGATAATGGATAGATAACTAATCTTCGTTGACTTTACTCCCATAAATTTTTCATTTTATAGGTATAGGATGAATGAAAACTTGGTAGGTACTTGATAATCACAAATCGAGAAAAAAGAATTCAAATTTATTTCTGAACTAACGGCTTTTGATATCTTCTAAATTGAAGAATTAATTTAGTGCTATTTAGACAGAATGTTTGTGGGTCAATATGAAGGTCTATGCAATTGTCTTTCCTTATAATTCGAAAATTTTATTTTTCTCGCCATTACCTGCAGTAGATAAAGTTTCAGAGGTTACTGACAGGGTGGTCAATATAAAATTTATTTTCAGATCATCCAAACCGTGTGCAATTATACTGCTCAACTTTTTTCAAACATTTTATATGAATATATATATATATATATATATATATTTATATATTTATATATATATATATATTATATATATATATATATATATAATATATATATATATATATATATATATATATATATATATATATATATATATATATTATATATATATATATATATATATATATATATATATATATATTAAATGCCTTCTCTTCAAAAGTTTTTTAATAAGTAATCAATGTTTTCCATATGGAATAAGTAGGTACATAGAATTCAGATAATTTTATTCGCATGATATAGCTTAGGTGTCGATTTTTATCTTTTTCTCATGATTTGTAAATAAACTGACAAACTATGAGCGGATAATACACAAAAGTCACTAATTATCGATAGAATATTCAATCCAACAAAATACATAGCTTGACCTGGATACATGAGATAAGAAAAGCTCATTGAGTATTATCATATATAATACCACTAGAAATGAAATTTTGTCGGCAAAATTTCTCGATTGTAATATGAAAATTTGTTGCTTGTTCGCGAATGACATTTGTATCAAAATCACGAGCCGTCAGGCGAGTGATTTTGGAAAAAATGTCATGAGCAAAATTGTCTAAGCAACAAACTTGAATGTTACAATCGAGAAATTTTACCTGCTTAAATTTCATCTCGAGTGGTATTAAATATGACTATTTCACGAGAAAATATGTCTAACAGTAATATTATCACATTTGAGAAAGTCAAGAAAATAACGATTCATGTTAGAAGTGTCAAAATATTATCGATGAAATAATAACTTGCTAAGTTTTGCCGGCTTGCATGTTTCATGGCTGTGAAACGAGAGTTGCTATGGAAACTTCCTCACTAAAAATGGAATGAGTGAAATAGTCAATCCAATGAAATATTTTATTCTACAAACAGCCAGAAAACCGAATATATTAAAATGTATTTATATATATATATATATATATATATATATATATATATATATATATATATATATATATATATATATATATATATATAAATATATATATATATATATATATATATATATAAATATATATATCATATCAAGAACAAGAAAAAAAGAAAACAGAGAACAGAACATAACACACAAGTTTGACAAGACATTAACTGACAATGGACGACGTGATGGGAAATAAATTTAAGATACCCTTTTTAATAACTTGACCTGTTATGTGTTAAAATACCGTACTTAAATATTCGTGTAGTTATATTTTGATTAGAGGTAAGAGATTTTACTCTCAAAATATATATATATATCTATATATATATATATATATATATATATATATATATATATATATATATATATATATATGTATATATATATATATATATACATATATATACATATATATATAATATATATATATATATATATATATTATATATATATATATATATATATATATATATATATATATATTACTATATATATATATATATATATATATATATATATATATATATATATCTATATATATATATATATATATATATATATATATATATATATATATATATATATGTATGTATACATATATACATATATACATATATATATATATATATATATATATATATATATATATATAGTTATATAAAATTCTGAATATTGAATGTTAGCCATATGGAATAAACAGGTGCATATAATTTTGATGATTTGATTTGAGCGAATAAGCTTAGATGATGATTTGTATATTTTTTCTCGCATTTGAGTATAATCTATAATCAGATGATGAACAAAACTGACTAATTTTAAATAAGTTATTCAATCGATCAATATAGAGCTTTACCGGATACATTAAATCAAAAAAGCTCATTGAAAATTATCAAGCTAGAAAATTAAATGTCTTGTTGTGAAGGATATTTTTCCCTAGAATGCAATTGTGTCACACTTTTGAAGTGGTGTTCAATTTCAGTTCTATATTCAATGAATCAAAATCTATTTTATTGAATCCAGTTGAGTACAATATCTGAAAATCAGTTCAAATACCAGAGTATTTGAACTGAAACAAAATAAAGAACGATTCGTTGCAACTATATAACAATGTAACATTATTGCTATACATTCAAAATGTTCAGCACTAAACAAAAATCCTGTATTAATCTTTATGACCGTAAGGTCATACTCTGATGTTTCACATGAACTCTGGAAATACAAATTTCAAAATAAAAAAAACCAGGTCCCATTTTACTCGTTGTGTTTTTGTAATTTACGGAGAACACAAATTCCGCTCTCCATATTCACGCCACAATTTCATCCAAATTGGCTCAGGAATTCAGAAGTTATGTTTATTTATTGACGAGAATGCCTCACTCGTTGTGAAACAGAATGCGCTCTGCCACCCGACATAAGAGATATTCATTAAAACCGACTATTGTGCGGATGGCCACTCTGAAATCAATTCCAGTGGATTGGTTATGTGAGACTACCACATATCTTCCTACGTAATGAGAGCGTATTATTCACTGTACGATATAATATGACTATTACAGACGCAAATAAGTCGTAATAATATAAAATATTCATTTTGCCGAAAATTCCCAGCCAACTTTTTGACAAATATCCGAATGCATCATTCATGAGCGGAATAAACATATTTTTCGCATGCTCTGTTTTATCCGTCAGGCACTTCATGGCTTCTACATTTTTACGTAAGAAGATATAATGGAAAAGTTCCACGAATAATAAATTATCTAAGCCTCAGAAACGGCAGAAAAAGTTATCCCCATAATATCCAACGTGTATCCTGTTCATATTGAAATTTTACGGGATATCGGATTTCTTCCGTAGCCTCAAATTATCGTCAAGTTCATAATTTTTAATTCTCTAATCTATTTTATAACCATACTTAATGAGGTTCAGTTACGACCAACTTAGTATATAAAATTTTAATCTGTGTTTGGAGATATAACTAAACCGTTTTTTCGTAAAGTTGAGATTACATTCTAAATAATTTTACTTCAAAAAATCATCAACTTTCATATATTGTACATTACTTAGGCTAGTATCCCACAAATTTAGCAGAACATAAACTAGAGATAATAGAATATTTCCAACTTACGTGCAAAGTACAAGTGTTTTTATAATTTAACATATAATTATTTATATATATATATATATATATATATATATATATATATATATATATATATATATATATATATATATATATTATGGATATTTATTCAAAAAAAAATAAGGAATACTACAATACACGACTAACATAGTAATTACCTTAGTTGCAAAAACATGAATAAATGTTACATGTCCATAAACTGAATAAATACCTTGAAGAAGATTAAAAGACATCCCAAGTGATCGTGATGCCAGGTAACCACCTTGTTTGAGGATTTATACCATAGTCCTTTCACATCAAAAAATCATCAAACAATTCATCATGTCAAAGGGGCCAACAAGTTCTCAGCTGATCGTTCGAAGTAAGAGTTAGTTTACAAGTACCTATAGGATAAAACTATCCATATTCAATATATATATATATATATATATATATATAAATATATATATATATATATATATATATATATATATATATATATATATATATATATATATATATATATATATATATATATATATATATATATATATATATATATATATATATATATATATATAAAGAACTTCGAAACCAAGTGAATGGTATTTGTTTGTGAGGTTGCAGTCAATTTTGAGGATGCCAAGGAACAAGAAAAAAACTCCTTTGGTATTATGTCAAGCTTTCAAGAATCATTTATTATCTTCTTCAGAACTTATAGGTATCGTGAGTTTTGAAGGAAACTAATCACTTCCATACAGCCAGAAAAATTTATCCATCATTTTTTGGCAGAATCTATGGATTATTTTTGTTCATATCATTATTCCGGCTAGTTGTTATATCTCTTATCTTTTATTGTTTAGTTGGTTAGTTTACAGTTTTAAATTCTGTTTTGATTTTGCCCACATAAGTACTTAATGTTTTCACCGTATATTAGTATCTTTGTACATAATACTCACATCGTAAGTTGTTCATTGTTACTATTGGTAGATTTTACAATGTTTTTTTCACATTTGTAGCTGTTCAGGAAGAAGAGATAAATATTCTCGAAAGTTATCGAAGCAAGCATGCTTCGGTCCTCTGAAGTTTACTCGCGTGGTTGTAAATAATAATATTATTGATAAATAAATGTAATCACTGTGATTTGCATATGAAACAATATTTGATATCTTTCGAATTCAAATAAATTCTTCTATAATTTCGAATAACGCGCCATTCCAGATGATCTGCCAAATACGGATCATTCAATAAAGTGGCGTATCCTACCTCTAATGTAGTTGCATAAATAATGCAGATCCCTGTGGAAAATGGCATTAAGCTCAGCAATGCTCCCTTGGCTCTATACCAGAAAAAAAAATCACTCAGAACAATAAAATATTGAAGAAAAGGCAGAATTGCGATCTACGATTATTTGTAACTGCCAAGAATATGTTACGCCCTCAATAAAGGTTGGTTTATCCGAACAAAAAACAACAATTGCGGCACTTGTTGAATTCGACAACAAAATCATATGTTGTTAAGACTCTCCGATAGACCAAGATACTCATAACATATTCAAAATAATTCAGGACTGCAACAAAAAATACTAACAACAAATTTACTGGCTTCATCTCCGAATGGAAATTTAAACAAATAAAACAGACTCCGAACAAAAATAAACGTTACAGCATTTGAATATTTTCATAAAATAAACATTTCATTTTATCCCAATCCAGAAAGTCTAAAGAATTGAGCTGAATGGAAAACTCTTCAACATCATTGATACTCATTTTTACCCCGAGGCGAAGCTAAGGGGTTATAGTCTCACGACAAAAAGTTAGTAGCTGGTCCGATTCCAACGGATATCGATAAAACACATATGATTTCATAAGAAAAGTGTTTTAAAAATTTTTCCCCACGAAGAATTAAAAAATTATAGCGTTTTTTAGATTTTTTTGTCCATAGACATGTGGTGCTATCTATAAATCTTAAACCTAAACCGAGTTTTACAATAATGAAACAAAATGATAGCATTTAATGTGTAGTTTTTAATTTATATAATACATTCAAAAAATATTGACGACATGCATATGCGCCGAGGGGTTTTATCATTCCTAGTGCTACGCAGTAGGGTGTCCGGATTTTTTTGTAGTAAGCCGTTAGGCAATTCTTTAATCTAGGAGCCGTTAATTTGATGAACATGTCTGAGAATCTCAAACGGAGCTCTCCAAATGATGTATTTCCATTTATTCTGATTGAAATATCCTTAAATTGTTTGCGTGTATTTCATCTAGATAAAAAGGATTGAGTTGGTTGCTTACGCTCATAAACTCTCACGTAATTATTTCAAGCCTAATCATTATTATTCATTACATTAATCAAGCCAAAAACTCAGCTCCATTTCAAATTTGTGACACGAAGCAAAATTCATTTTTTGTTTCCATTAACAATTTTCGTTGTAAAGACTGACCTATCCTATAATATCTTACATGACTGTTTTGTGATATTTATTGATGCTCTTCTATTTTTCTCTTGAAGATGATTGAAACAAATGCCTGAAAACTTTCGGCTCTTCATCATTGATGACATGATAGACATTTCGCTTACATTTACTCGATGAGAATAATGGGTTGATTATTTTTTATTAGATGTTATTTTTGCATCATATAAAAAAATAATAACAAACTAACTATTTAAGTTGAAAACGCTAAACAATAACGAAACTAATTTTATATATTGAAGGAAAATCCAATCGTGTTCAGTTATTTCAAGTAAACACCCGAGGGAACTTTGGAAAATTAATTTTCGATATCAATTTTCAATACCATTCATCAAAATGAGGTCAAACTTTTCTCATTGAATATCAAGTTTTGAATATATGGAGAGGATACACTGCAGATTAGTAAATTTTTTTGCATTATTAGTATATTCGACAATGATTTTGACTGTTTTTATTGATTCCTGTATAATTATACTTGGTTATCCACGAATATGTTTCTGTTTACACTTATTGAATTTCATATCTGACAAAGGATCTAATAGTTTCTGCGAACAACTACCTCCACAAAAGGTAAATACGTTTTACGGTCGATGGTGCAAGCTCGGAGCAGTAATCTGTTAATACAGGTGTGCCTCAAGGGTCGAACTATTCACCTACGCTTTCCATTATACAAATTTATATTATATTATAATACTAAATGAATAATTGGTTTGCCAAATTCGACTTCCCAGAATGCAGGCGGCCGATGGCCGCATTTTGGCAAACTTATGAAGCCGAGATAAGGAGATCGGCCGCGAATCGCGGAGCCCGAAGGGCCCCGTCGATCGCCCACGTCCTTTCCGTAGTGCTTAGGCTACGTCTCGCCTCGACCCTAGACGCCGATTTTCGATATCGAACGTTTAAAGTTTGACGTTTCTCCGAAATTCGCTAAAACGGCAGCATTCTCGACGCTTAAGAACTCTTTTCGCGTCACATGGACTCGAATTCACGTGGTCGCCTTTGGAGCCGATAGTTGGACGGGTTGAATTCTATCGAGAAGTTTCGGCCCGACAAGGCCCAATGAGGTCGTAGTATCTACCCGATTCCGCACGAACTCGAGATTGACAGCGAGTAGATTGTGCGCCCGTTCGACAGAGGCAGGGACGGGCTTAGCACTCCTCGGCGTTCGAGAAATTATATTTTTATCGATCTATATTTTTCACAAATCTATTCAATAGGCGATGGAGCCTCTCACTAGTAATCATCTGAATTCAACTTGAAACTAAATTGTGGGCTTCATTGGCGATAGTAGTCTCAACGAGAAACAGGCAACCAGGTTCTAAAGAAAAAACTCCCTTATCGATCATGTATTATTATAATGAAACTAAATAATTGAGCATCTTTGACGAGTCGGCGTTAAATATATCTCAACCTGACACGAATTCGTCTTCACATATAACAAGTTGTTTACACAAAAGCTTAGTTATCGTATTCGTACTAAAAATCTGTTCAAGCCTATTGAGCTATTGCTGTTTTATTGCTCAATGTTTATCCTTGTTGCCATGGAAAGAATTGTTGCCAAAACATAAGAGAAATTTCAAGGAACATTTTGGAACATTTACGGAAACAAGCAACAAAAATGTTGCACAATGTCCCCCTGGTGGAGCCGTAGCTTAAGGTTCAAATTTGATCATCATTAGAGTATTGTTTTCATATTTGTAGCTTTGTAACTTTGCACTATTTGCTTCTATTTGCTCCTAGTTGGCTCAATTGAAAACAGAGACGATCCAAGGTTTCTACCACGATTACAATTCACTGTCTTGCTATGACTTGCAGCGTTTTAAATTCAGCAAAAACCGCCATATACTGAAATCATCTCGAGTGCTTGTGAGCAGCAGAGCTCCATCAGAGAGGTCGTAATATTCGCGCGAAATGCATAGTTTCGAGATGCAATTCTAACGGATGGAATTATATATATTATTATTATTATAACGAATAGCAATCCGAATTGAAAAAAAAATTATTTCATAAAAAAAGTGCATCGTAGTTGAAAACAAAAGTTGAAACTAACGCAGGAACGTAAGGTAAGGTGGGGCAAGTGTGCTATACATTTTGTCGAGTTCGCCTTTAAACAGCTACATAAAATCTGCTTTTTATGCTAGAGAGATTATTAGTTATGCAAAAGAAACTTCTACCACTTCTGTATTGTTCTGTGTCATAGGATTCCGCGAAAAATCGAAATTTACATGTTTCATAAACGAAAAGAAAAAAAAGGTCCCTAGTATGCACTTACTCCATAAAATGGGGTAAGTGCATAACCCAGCCTTCGAAGCGTTACAAAGACTAATAAGTGCACGATGGGGCAAGTGCCAGATAGTTCGATTCCTGATGTTTGAATGATTTTTGAATTTTTGAAAATCGGAGCATAACTCTCTGAGATACAGAGTTTGACAGCTTGTCGAACAGAAATTTACTGGGTGGTTAGAAAAAAATCAATTTAAAAATGTGATCAACGTTATATATTTATTTCCATTGAACAACTCAAACATTATACTATGAAAATTCAACAAAATCGCAAGACTTTTCATCACAAAAGGGTATCAGAATTATGTAAAAAATTCAAAATTCTACAATACAACATTAAAAAAAAATTCATCACTAAATGTTGTAACTAGATGAATCAATATTAAAAATAGCTTCCCCTCGCCTACCAACTTGTTGTGATATCATTGGCTCATCTTTATCAAATTCAATGATCTCTCCCACGTAATGCTTGATCGTTTTCTTGCCCAAAAATTGAACGATGACCAAGTCACCAACAGCAATGTCATTAACTTTTTTAAATTCTGTAGCATCTTCTCTCTGCTTTTTCTTCCATTTCTCTTAAGTAACAATCGTAAGGGGGCAAGTGCGCAGCATCCTGCACTTGTCCCACTGTTGACTAGCGCACTTGCCCCGGCACCTCAATTTTTTGAGGTAAGTGCAGAGTACCGCCTAACACAGGTGAAATGAAGAAATATAATTAAATTCAAGTTTTATTCTAGAACTACGATATTAAGAGTATGTACTTAGTATGAGAAATATGCAAAAAATTTTAAACTGTGGTGGATCAACTGAGATGACCTAGACTCCTTCCAACTTGACACACGAGACTAAACCACATGGTCACTTTGAAACCGCGCCAATACTGAAGCGCACTGCCCTGGAGCGCCTCTAGCGACAAAGTTTTTATGATTATAAAGTTCGCAACAGAAGCTACAGATGATAGCTCTCTGACTCAAGCTTAACAGGACAGAAGAGGGCTACTATGCACCTTACCTTACCTCAACATCAACGTAATCCACGCACCAAATTTCAATCTTCTATTCTGAAAAAAAAATCGCGAAGTGCATCGCGTACTGCAGATCGAGATGCAATTCGAACGGAATAGTTACAACGAATGCAGCGCGGTTGAGAAAAAAAGTTTAAACCAAAAAAGGATTTTAAGTCAACATGAACTCAATATACGTACCAAACTTCAACGCTCTAACTTAATCTGCAGAAGCTGTGGAGTTCCTCAATTTTTCAAAGACGACGAAAAATTAAATATTTACTTAAAAATCGCAGCGGTTGGAAAAATTTAACAGAATTTCGATAATTTTGTTCTGCAACGAAAGCAATCCTAGGTATCAAATTTCATCTCATTTGACTCGATGGGAGCCGCTGTAGATGCTAATATGTACCGGGGAAAAAAAATATATATATATATATATAAAAAACATTATAAATAAAACTAAATATTTAATTTATGTTCTAGCAAAATTAAAAAATATATTGTCTTTTAATTCTTTGGAAGCTATTATGTTTGGTTTATACTATAGTAAAGCTACATATGGAATTGTTGCATGGGGTGGTGCTAGCGCAACAGTACTGATACCGCTAGTCAAAGTACATAAAAAGATTGTAAAAATTGTACACAATAATAAAGAAAATGATGTATTGTCACTTAACATTAATGAAAAATATAATTTGCAAGCTTTAATTATTCATCATGAAGAACTAAAAAATAGATATATAGACAATAATGTTAGCACAAGGAATAATTCTATACAACTACCTAAACCTACATTGGGAGCAAGTAAAAAAATATCAGAATTTGTGGCAACTAAAACTTTCAACTCACTTCCAAATTAACTCAAAATATTAAGTAATAAACAAATAAAAAAAAAAGTACAAAATATTCATAAATGAAAAGGAAAAAAGGAAGTTAATGAATAAAAATAAGTAAATAGGAACAACTATCATAAATGAATAGTAAGATCAAAAAATAATAGACAGCATGAAATAAAAACTGGAATAAGCAAATAAAATGTTATATATACAAAATGTATTTTAGTTTTAAGTTTTTAAAATAAGCTAGCTTTAAGTCATAGTTTGTGCTGCGTACAGATGTTATACATCTCTGCAGATACAAAAATTTTTTTTTTGTATTGTTACCTTGCAATAACTTGTTATGCAGGTAACACAAGCAAGCAAATAAATAAATAAATGAATAAATAAATGAATAAATATATATATATATATATATATATATATATAGTATAGGTATAGATATATATATATATATATATATATATATATATATATATATATATATATATATATATATATATATATATATATATATGAATATATATATATATATATATATATATATATATTTATAAATGAATCGATTATTTATGAATATCAGCGTTTGATCTTGTCTCGCAAATGGACCCCTTTGCAAAGATTCGAAAACAAAATACGCTAAGTGTTTAATTATATTTCGAGGAACTATTCCTTCTGGATAAGGTAACGGCAATAAAGTACGTTGCTTAAACGATTTTATTCGCTGTTGCATCGCCGTTCTACCACTAGCGTATGTACTTGTATTCATCCTAAAACGCGCCAACAAGTAATTAACCAGAAATGGATGAAATATTATTGAGTGTAATATTCACATCATCTATTTCAACCGAATAATCTACACTCTACACCAACCGCAATGTGGATTTCGATGAAATCATGGAATTGCTCAATTGAGCCATAAGCACCCTCGTATTCAAACAGCAATAATAAACTATATATTAGAAACTGCTGCAGGCCCTACTTCTAGAATTTGTTATATTATAATAGAATTTCAGAAAAATATTTCGATCACATGTTCTGCAGAAAATACATTCAAAATAAATTTGTTCATCAAATAAAACGTAGAATGGTAGTTTCAAAGAGTACATCTGAATTGATACTAAGGAACGAAGTAGGATATCACAGAATCAATAATAGGATCATCTGATTTCCAACGAATTTAATTTATAAATAGATAATAAAGATTAATTGATGAATTGAAAAAAAATAATTTTTATTTGAAGTATATTAATGAATTAGCAGTAATACGTACATACTAAAATAGCAGTATTCTTCAAGAATTGAGTAAATGAATGAAGATTAATCATATTTGGCATATTTCCATCAATTCCTAATAATTTCTATAATTAATATGAACAAAATAGTTGAGATATATAAACATATATATATATATATATATATATATATATATATATATATATATATATATATATATATATATATATATATATAATTATTCATTCGAATTGTTGTTGCCTGTAAACTATTTCTAATCTCTTGATAATTATTAGCAATAACAGGCTTGTTGAATCTCAATAAACTAAACAAATATATTCTAAATTAAAAAGTAAAACACCTCTTCTGCAAAAATCTGATGTTGTTTATAGCATACCCTGCAATAATTGTAATAAATCATATATAGGACAAACTTTTCAAAATTTAGAAGAAAGACTAAAAGCACACAAATATACCAGAACACAAACCACAGCACTAATAAAACATAAAAACAATGAGAATCATACTTTCAACTTTAATAGCACGAAAATTTTAGAAATAGAAAAAGATCAAAAACGCATAGAAATTTTAGAAATGTTACATATTCAAAAAAATTTAAATATAGTCGTAAATGATAGAACAGATATCAAACATTTGAGTTCAATATACGCAGATTTAATTCTTCAGTTTTTCTAAGAAACAACATAAATCAAAACGAACAAACTCTAACCATAACAACTCATTTTCTTAGACAAAATCTAAACATCTAGAATTTTCAATTTTTCTAAGAAGAAAGTATAGTTTAGAACATGTGATCTCCAAAATTACAAGTAATGTCTTTTTAAAGACAACAATCAAATATTTTAAACCTATTTTGTACATTACGTGGGTGAAGGTTTCTGTGGTTCCCTTCCCATCTAATATCAACAGACCTGTCTGTTGATATTGGACTAAATAGCACGTAATTAATAACTGAAGACGGCCACAGCCGCAATGAGAAATTTTTGAAAACAAGATGAATAGTACCCTATTCTTTGACTTTTCAAAATCTAAATAATTTGAACCTATTTCGAACATTACGTGGGTAAAGGTTTCTGTGGTTTCCCTTACCATCTAATAATAACAGATTTGAATGTTAATATTGGACTGAATAGCACGTAATAAATAACAAAAAACAGCCACAGCCGAAAAAAATTTTAGTAAGATATAGTAGTCTTTTTCTATTCAATTTTTTCAAATCAATAAATGTCAAAGAAATTTTAATTTTTTCAAAAGTTTCGATAAAGCCACGAATGTCGTGGCGAAACGTCAACTTTTTAATAAAATCGAGTTTATTGAGATTCAACAAGCCTGTTATTGCTAATAATTATCAAGAGATTATATATATATATATATATATATATATATAAAGAAAACGAAAATTCAATAAAAGTATGAAAATAAAGTATTTCAGTAGCGCAAGACAGTCATACCAAATGTTATCCTTAATTTTCGGCATGCTGAATGATCAGAGATATTTCTGAGGCCATTTCCAATCGAAAATAAAATTTTCAATGACATGTCGACTATCTTGTATGATTAATGAACTGGAAGGGTATTTGAAAACCTTATGAATTTGTCGTTTTTTAATTGTATATTGCTTGTTTCTTTTACTAACATTGTATCTAATGTTCTGTTGTAGATGTTTATGTTTTCACTTTAACCTCAACTTCGGTAATACTGTTGTGTTTACCGTTTTGAATTGTTCTTTGTAACACTTTTTGTATTTTAGATGAGTATGGAATGAAGCAATTGCGAAAGCTTGGCTGAGAAATAAGAGTACTTCAATTTTTGCTCAATTGAGTCGATAATACCTTTATCCTATAGTAACTGTGTATGTCACGGCTCTGATCAGTATTCTGCTAATAATTATCAAAAAGTTATATAATATATAGTAATTTATTTTTCATAAGTTTTTACAAAGATACTAAGAGAGTAAAATAGCAAAAGCAGAGAAAACACGTCAAACTAAATCTTACAAAATTATCACATGCTACCACTACAACACTCAATAAACTCTGTTATGTTGTATGGTTCACAACTGATCAGTAGATCATAACACAATTTCCGAAACTGGCGAGAGTCAGATGTTAATTGGTAACTTCTTGGAAGCTTATTAAATAGTTTCATCGACATATACATCATTCCATTCTGTACAAGGCTCAGGTTGTGTCGAGGATATAAATAGGGCTCCATTTTCCTCGTTGTATTTCTGCTTATGTGTTCCTTATAGTAATTTTTGTGTTTGTGTATAAATAATAAGCATTTAAATATATATAACCCACTTAGCGTCAGGATATCATTTTTTCTGAATAAGCCCCTACAAGATTCTCTCAGCTTCATTTTATATATGGTTCTTAAGGCAAGCTTTTGTATAATAAAAATACGATTACTTTGGGAACTATTTCCCCAAAAAATAATACCATAAGAAAGAAGCGATTGAAAATTGGAACAATAAATTATCATTAATGTGTCCACTCCTACATGATGTTTCATAATATATATATAATATATTTCATATATATATATATATAAATATATATATTTATATATAATATATATAAATATATATATATGTATATTTATATATATATATATATATATATATATATTATATATATATATATATATATATATATATATATTATATATATATATATATATATATATATTTATGTATATTTATATATATATATATATATATATATATATATATATATATATATATATATATATAATATTTATATATATATATATATATATATATATACTTATATATATATATATATATATATATATATATATATATATATATATATATATATATACATATATATATATATATACTTATATATATATATATATATATATACAGTATATAATACTTATATATATATATATATATATATATATATATATACATATATAATATATATACTATATAATATATATATATATATATATATTACATATATATATACTTATATATAAATATATATATATATATATATATATATATATATACATATATATACTTATATTATATATATATAGATATTTATTTTTTTTTTTATGCAAAATACTGATAAGATGGAAAAAGCCACGATAAGAGGAGAAAGTTTCATGATATCGAATCTCATAACATTAAAAATTTGTTGAAACAAGGCCATCCTCCAAGTATCTGCTACATTCAAAATATTTTCAGTCCCAATAAATTTTGTAGTATTATTATAACAATTATTAAAACCACGATAAAACTTCCATATTCATTCACGAGAGGCAATTCTAATGCTTAAAATTTCCCTATTATAAGTTTGGTGAAAATTCTACGGACTTCAAGAAAATGTAACTTTTCAGACTGATCAATTATTCCACTCAGAAGAGCAAAGGCCTTCAATATTTCCCGAAGCTACTGGGAAATAAATGGTCCAATAAAGGGCATCTTGCTTGAATATCCAAATGACCAGAGATGAAATTTTAATGAATACTGTAGTTCAGGGAACACGTTCACACGTCACGTTCTCGATATGTGGATTGGAATTCGGAAAATAAAGATATCAAACACATCAATTATTTCGCTCGTCAGTTTAACAAATTTCCATAAAACTAATGAAACTGTATACGAACCAATAATGATGTGTGTCCCTAAATGAATGTAGAAGCAGATAAATTCTTGAATAACCGAAAAACCAAACTTACTTGATTGTTTTGACACTGACAAAACTAACATCAAGAAGTAGAATATGATAGTTTCATTAGACCGAATCCTGATTACAAAATTTAAAAATATTCTCATCCGTAGAGCTGTGAAAATCCAATAATCAAACCTGAGATTTAAGTGAAAGCACGTCTCACTAAATTCAAAGTTTTTTTTTTCTACAGGTTGTACAACACGTGGACTGTGTTCTTCAATGCCATATTTTTGAATTAATTTCATTAATGTTTTGTGATGTAGTCCCTCCAATCGCATTGTGGGGAGTTACACTTGGGTAGAATTATTAATGAAGCCTCATTTACACTTTCTGACTACATGAAATAATGCTCTTTGCTTCTTTATATTCACTTGAATCTATGTGCTTGATTCATAAATATTTTCATGCCGTACCCTTGGTGTCACAGCACGGGTAATCCACCAGATCTTCGGGACATCATGTTCACCTCCCTATTCCATCCTCTGAATTAACAAAAAAGTCCATCATTTACAATGCTAAGAAAATTTACAATCTAGTAATTTGATGGCTAATGTCCATAGATGACGAAGCCAAATTGTACGGAGGTCGGGCGGTGTGAGGGGGCACACGTCCCAACTCTTTAAAAAATAAAAAAAAAAAAATTGTTTAGTTTGTATATTTTTTGATTGATGTGTGTTTATGTTTCACATTATTTAGTAACTATCTTTTCGCTTTGTCAATAAAATGTATAATTTTAAGACAATAAAGCATGTTTGATTGATTGATTGAAATATTAGTATTCACATATGAAACTGCATTTAGATCGCAAGTTTCAGCATAAACATAAAGAATTACCTATTCCATGAATGTGAGATATAGATCCTAGAAGTATATTCAACGTTCTTCTTTCCATCAAGTAATTCTGATTTCAAACGCTATGATAATTACGGGCATCTTGAAATTCCATTTAAAAAGTGTGATTGATTATGGAATCGGTAGTTCAGTGAAAACCTTCATCGAATATCTTAATGATTCCGTGACAATTAAGGAACATTACTCAATCGTTTTTGTGAATTTGAACGATTTCCTGAAAGGAAATTCGTCTCTCAGTTTCAACAAAGATCGAAGGCAACTTCTCAGTATATCCCTTTAAAAAAGGTAAATTAATTTTCCTATAAAATCTTCTTCCTTATCTACCTGAATTTTATCATGGCAAGAATTTTAATGAATAATAGTTTCAAATCGGTTGAGCCTAAGTCAATATTTTCTCAAAGACATCAATGAGGAATGAAATTAATTGGCAGGAAATTAACACGAAGCTTGAACTCTCATGTTTTTAACTGTAACTATCAAAACTTGCATACTTTCAATACCGTAGATAACTGAAATTTTAAAATTATATGTGAATAATATTATTATAGTGATTATATAGCTATAAATCGGAGAGATTTCAAGTAAAGAAACGTCTGCGTTTTTTAATGTAATGTTTGGAGTGCAGCAAATTCTGGACATATCCACATATCATTTTATATATATATATATATATATATATATATATATATATATATATATATATATATAATATATATATATATATATATATATATATACATATATATATATATATATATATATATATATATATAATATATATATATATAATATATATATTTATATACATATATATATATAAAGAAATATATATATATAAAATATAAAATTAATAAATATATATATATATATATATATATATATATATATATATATATATATATATATATATATATATATATATATATATATATATATATATATATATATGTAAAATACACCAACAAAATAAACAAGCCCAAGTACCTGGTTGTTATGTTCGAACCAGCATATGGTGTAGGTATATATATATATATATATATATATATATATATATATATATATATATATATATATATATATACCTACACCATATGCTGGTTCGAACATAACAACCAGGTACTTGGGCTTGTTTATTTTGTTGGTGTATTTTACATAGTAAATCATTTTTGATTATCAATTAGATATGATATTGGACTGTGCCTGACTGCTCGTTTATTTTAATTGTTGTTGACATATCTCTTCAAGATATTTTTTCTGATGAGCCCGTTTTTTGTGTACAATTGATTCTCAGAAAATGCATTAGCAATGAACGTGATAAACTTGAAGAAGCCTCATCTAGAATTCAAATCACGAAGGCCAAATCCTTCAATGATGAACTGTGCATTATTTCCAGAGCCTTGTATAAATTGAGGAAAATAGGTTACATTTTGCAACATGCAATTCTGTCTCATCCATCCGTATAATGCCGCCACTTGGATTCCTAGTGGCATTTAAACGTAAGCAATTTGTTTGGACAGTTAGTTACAACGCCAATGAACAAACAGCATTGTGGAAAAGTGATCACTCCTTACTCTAAATGCTGACAGGCATCCGCATGTTTCTAGTGCGGTATTCGTCAGTTGTTTTCTTGCCATCAGTTGAGTTTATTGGAATGTCAGGGGGTGAGATAGTGAAATATTCCTTAGATGAATAATTTTTGTGTTGCATAGAAAAAAACAATTTTAAACTCATTTAAGTTGTTGTATAATGCGTTCTAACAATTTAGATGATATGAGACTAACAATAGATATTATATGAACAGAGGGTTGGATAATACTAATTATAATATTAACAGACTACAAAATCCAAGTTCATTTTGATGCAGCAATACTCATCGGATTAGAAAAGAAAATGAACCCCTTATATTCAATTTTTCGTATGAACTGATTGTTTTGTAATACCATAATTTAGTACGAGATGAAGGCAATGTTATGACGAAACGCGTTTACTCAATAGATTTTTATTTCAACCTGTGAAAAGTTAGTTTTTTTTCATTTCTTTATAAAGTTATGAATAATGAACTTTCATAACCACTAGGGCATATTTCTCCAACATTAACTCTATCCGCTTCTAACTCAATGTGGATTGACTTTGCACGTGTGCAAATCCTCAAATACTACGAAAAAACAAGAAATTTTGATACAAGAACGGTTACGATTAGAGAAGAATATATACGGCAAACCAAGCATCAACTCAATCTAAGAACAAATTTTCAACACTCTAACTCCATTTTGAGGGTGTTGAAGAAACCTTCAAAAACCCGTTTGTTTCTACTCTGTAAACGCTCCAAAAACCCTGAGGAAGCCCAATATGTTGTAGACGATTTATTTCCACTCATTTTCCACGAGTTTAAAATGTGTTTATCTCATATGTCTCCCGGTCTCGTCCAAAGTAGGAAGATGCCAAAATTTTGACCTAACCCAAAATTTTACAGTTTTATTGTACCTACATTGACAAACACTCTAGAGACCAAATATCAGGTCGTTTGGTCAAATGGCGGTCGCTAGAGATGCTTATATGTACCGGAAAGAAATATGTACATATATACATATGTGAAGCTCTCGTACCGATTCAAATTTTTGCATAAAACATGAGGTTGATAAAAGAAATCACCTAATATTGAAAAAATATCAAACAACTTTCGAAATGTTGAAGACTTTGTGTTATAGTTTCTGCAATTCCGTTTTCGGTTCTAGAGTTCGTGGGTTTTATTCTTAACGTGTTCTTGGATGTTGTACACATCCATGACTTTAGTGGTTTCATACAATGAGTTAAAAAAATTGTTGGTGTGAAATTGTTTTTGTCAGATATATCAGTTGAAGTTTTTCAATACGAGGACAACAGAGCTCTGTTTCTTATAGTCGACAGTTTCGTCAACCAAGTTAACATCACCAAAATTTTCATAATTTTTCTACAACAAACCTTTGAGATTTTGTAATCAGTGTTTAGAACCAAGAATTTCAAATGTCCATTATCAATAATACAATAACCCATAAAAATTTATTTCAAAACCTTTCACATATAATAAGAATTTTTAATTTTCACAAGAATTTCAAGTAGAAAATATGCAGTATTTTTAATTGCAGACGCTATGACAAATTTCTAAATACTCTACATTATATTGGATAAGTGTGGATAACCAAATAAACTTTCTCTCATCATAGTTACTTAGATATTATTATTGATCATTATTTCATGTTGAAAATGAAATATCAATGCTAATATATTCTGGCAGTACTTGGTACGCGCGTTTCCCTAAAATTTACACATCTTCAATAATGGCATCTTTATGGTGTCGTCATGGTTGAACAAATAAACCAACGAATGTCAAAATGAGTTTGATTAAAATGATACAGAAGATATGATGAAAATGATTTAAAAGTCTGTTACTATATGTATTTACTAGGCAGATGCTCGAGCGATATAAAATAAAATGAGTTTAAATTTATTATATTAATTAACAATCAAAACTATCATCATTGCGAAAGTGTACTAGTCTGGGTCTTTCAAGAGCTTGAAATGGGAAATTTGATTGAGAATTTTTAGATTATTTACGATTGATTGGGCCGATACTTGGTGTAAATTAATAAACATATTAAAACAATGGTTAAAAATAACAATTCACACATTTATTATAAAAAATAACGCATGACGCACGTTTCGGTGGAACTTCACCTTCTTCAGATGCTAATGGCAATCTAACTATGTTATTATAACTATATAGTTAGATTGCCATTAGCATCTGAAGAAGGTGAAGTTCCACCGAAACGTGCGTCATGCGTTATTTTTTATAATAAATGTGTAAATTGTTATTTTTAACCATTGTTTTAATAGATTTTCAGATTATTTTATTTCTCTGTTGAAAAGATGAGAACTATTCTGATAGCAACTTCAAATTCTGAAGATAATAACATTTTCAAATTTGTGCAAGGCATGTCTGAAAAAAAGCGGCTCTAAAACTGAAGTTTAAAGCGGGATAGAGCTCGATAGGGGCTAGGTCATATATAAAAGTATTTATGCTCCATCACTTCTGCGAATTTATAGACAGGTATACCAAAATATCCTAAGCTTTATCGGATATTTACTCTCAACGTTCGAGCATTTTATATCCACGCGTAAACGGCAAATATCTTCCTTTACTTTTATAAGTTTTGCTTTGAAATATAGGTTTCAGATTTTTTCCAGTCAAAGCTGAAATTCTCGAGGACTGTTGATTTATTAAGTGTTTTCATTCATTCTTCTGCGAACTGACGATGAAAAACAAACAACTAATAAAAAAGTTTTCAGTTGAGACCTCGACGGCCTTGCTCAAAAAAATTCCATTTTTTGTAATATCCTTTAGATCTGAAAATTCAGATGCTCAAAAAAAGTTCGGCAATAAATAAGAGTTATCTTGAATAACAGCCACTATGTGATATATCTGAGTTAGATGCCAAAACAAACAGTTCTTGAATATACCAATAAAACGTCTTAGCAGATTCAAGGAACTATCTTAAGTGAATGGAAAATCCATTATTTGGACAATAGAAAAAATCTTGTTGAATTCGGAAAGTAAATATAATTTGATGCCCTTTTCAATTGAATCATAATAATAGTGCGAAGTCTAGCAAAGCTATTCTACTCAACCTCGAACTACAAAAATAAATAAAATCAATGAAACAAAGTAACAGAAACAAAATAAAACAATATATATATATAAAAGAAAAAAAACTTAAGAAACTATATAAAATAAAATGAATATAAATCATTGATGGAACAAAACAACTCCATGTGAAATGAAATACAGACAAATAAAAAACCAGACACGAAATAAAAAACTGAAATACATCCCAAATTATTAGGATTCAATGAGAATGTAAACATTGAATATAAATTGACAATAACAAACTAAAGTTTATTCATTAGTCCTTAACAAAAATCAAACAGTTATCTGTGCAGATAGAAGTCTCGATCTGATCTTCTTCTTGGAACTAGGTAATGAAAGTTTTTTAATATCCCTAGGTATCTCATTATATACAGCTATAAAATTATATGAGAAAGATCTTCCAAAGATAGTTAGGCGAAACCTAGGGAGGTGGAGAGTATCCCCATGTCTAATATTAACAGCATGAGAATTACCTCTGAAACTCAATCTACAATGAAGATAAGAAGGCATCCCAGATGATAGAATTCGGTGGACTAAAGAACTCATATGAAAATAGAAAACCTGGTTGATTCTCAGCCACCGTAGTTGATCAATCTTAGCCGAAATCCTCTCATATTTGCGTACTCTGAATACAAACCGACAACATGAATTCTGAATGCGCTGTAGTCTATTCTTCGAAAATTGATCCAGACAAGGATAAATAAGGACCAGACCATAATGCAGAATAGCGAAATAAGCAGTACCATACTAATATATTTTTACCTATTATTTCAAACTACTCAGAAGAATTCGAGATCAAGAAATTATTATTGTTCGAAGTGAGAACTGTGAGGAATCCAATTTTTTTTTTTATGTTCATTAAAATCATTGTCTATGAGCATTAACTGTTCAAGTATTGCAGACTAATTCAGTAAAGAATTTGGATGATGTGTTTCGACAAGATCAATCTTTTAATCATTCTGAATTTCCTTTAAACCCATATCAAACCCAAGGACACAGCAATAAACAAATAAAATTGAAAATATGAGAGAATAGTTTGACCAGAAAAAAACTATATATATATATATATATATATATATATATATATATATATATATATATATATATATATATATATATATATATATATTATATATATATATATATTATATATATATATATATATATATATATATATATATATATATATATATATATATAATATAGGAAAGTTTTAATATATTTTTCTCTCTACGGTTACTTCCAGTTTCACTGGAAATGGCACCAATTTTGAGTTTTTAAATAGAACGCCCTCTGTATTAAAACATTGGTTTTCTGAGAGAATTATGAATCAGAATCTGATATTTTCGAAAGCCTTTATGTCTACTTGACTTTTTTAAAATCACTTTTAATATTGCATATAGGTGGCCATGATCAGACTCAAACTAATCCCTAGTGATGTCAGCAAACTCCAGTCGTGAAGTTTTAGTAACTAGTATAGTAGATAGAAATAAGATAATTTAGCAAAATTCAATTTTTGGGTTTACTATTATTTTTCAAATGACAGCCATTTTCTGATGAGCGCTTGCAGAAAAATGAATTTTTGACGATTCAAACGATAATAATTCATTTGCGATTGGATTAAAAATATGAACATAAATTAGATACTACTAAGAAAAATACTGAATAATGATTTATTTATCTTTGTCAAGTGTGTACCATGCATAATATTTTTCGGAAAGTGCTTGTTAAAAAATTGTTGCCATTTGAAAAGTGATATTTAAACACAAAAATGTAATTTTACTAACTTATCTTATTTCTATCTATCATACTAGTCACTACGATTTACGATTGTAATTTTCCGACATCACCCGTGGTGCTGAGATTAGTTTTATTGCATCTAGATGCAATATTGAAAGTGATTAAACAAAAATCAAGTAGGCGTAAAAACTTTCGAAAATCCAAAATTGTTATAATACCTGTACAGGACGTTCCATTTAAATATTCAAAACCGAAGACATTTCTGGTGAATAATATGCGCACTTCTTACTCACTCATCTCATTTTATTCTTTTTTCAGATACTTCCATTCAATTCTACTAATTCATTGAATTTAATTTTTTCTGTAACATTCCTTTTTGAACTTGTCATTTCCTAATCAAATATTTTTCTTTTATATTTTTTGTTTCAGATACTTAATACACAATGAAAGTCCAGAATTCAACGAATACAGAAAAAACATTGTCCAAATCATTTAAACTAACATCTAGAAGAAGAATTACATATTGAACGTATTTTATGTCTCGAAATTATTGAAATTCGATAAAATAACGGTACTTTAGTCTTTTCGTCTAATAGAATCTCAGATTAATCGAGAGCAAAACTAACGAAGATACGAAGTGTGTGTCGTAGAGAAAATTTGCTTCAAAATTAGAAAAATTACAATCTGTTTGGTTATCCTGCCAACTTGATAATTTGGAATAGAATTTCATGCCAGAAGAATGATAGACCCAGTAGCAGACCAGTTTCGAATTTTATAAAGCAAACTTTGCAAGTGAAATTCTCATCTAGAATTGCACAAAGACGTAGCTTCTACTAGAAAAGATTTTCTCGCAAAACAGAAAATGAGTTAACAGTACTTAGTTCAAAAAGTCATCCTTCAGAGGATAGAACTGAGTTACTGAGTTACTTCAAACTTCCGAGAAAAACAAAGTTTCTAATCTATCTGGATTTCCCGGAGCTCTACAAAGCAGGGCGAGACATCTATTCGAATTTTGAGATCTGATTTACTTTTCTGTTTCGTAACATGTTCGTATTACTTCATTAAATTAATAGAGAAATACAAGAAAGGACTAATTTCATTCCCAAATATTTCATAAATGCCCCAAAGTGTTCGCATACAAAATCAGTTTCAGATCTGACTTCAACGGAATATTGCAAAAAGACCTAAGTGGTGAACGGAACGTGTATTTCTAATTACTTTTCTTTTGTTAGTTATAAGAGACCATTTTATTTTTTAATATTGAAGCAAGAAATTTATAAAGATTATAAAGTGGTGATTGAATATAAGAGACAATGTTTCAATGGTTATTATATTCATCAATATGAAAATGACTTTCACTAGATGCATGGTGTATCGATGATTCCCATTTACAACGTTAAGCTACGATTCCACCGGAAGAAAATTTTTGTTGTTGTTGCGTGTTTCCGAAAATGTTGCAAAATGTTCCTGAATGTTCCTCAGAATTTCTTTATGTTTCGGCAACAAATGTTGACTGTTTATACTTGTCATCCTTCAAGCTACGATTCCACCGGAGGAAGATTTTTGTTGCTGTTGCGTGTTCCGAAAATGTTCCTAAATGTTCCTTGAAATTTTTTTATGTTTCGGCAACAAATGTTGACTGTTTCTATTTGTCACCCTTCAAGCTACGATTCCACCGGATGAACATTTTTGGTGCTGGAGACCCCATTTATACTGACATATTGTGTTCTTCACAATTAATAAGATTTAAGCAGCCTTTGACATACTCCTCGAGAGCCCTTTTGTTGAGTTTGTCCAACATCAGGTCTATATTCACGGTATCAAAGGCGTTCTCCATATCGATGAAAACTGTCACTTTATATTTATTCTTATCTCCTTCAGTAGCAATGTAGTCCAAAAGGTCTGCAGCAGCTCCCAACGTACTACTTCCTCATTGGAAACCGTAGTGTCTGTTATTGAATTTAAAAGTTCTGTTGATAAAAGATATCATTCTTTTTTGTAAGACATTTTCGATAATTTTGGAGAATGTATCTCTTCAACTCTTCCAAATTCATTCAAGGGATTAAGAATTTGATTGTTAAAAAGAAGGAAAAAGGAACATACGACCTTAATGATGGTGCACTGCTGCACACGCGTTTTTTTTATTCGCTGCGAGACAGCTTCACGTCGACCCTTATAATAAAATATTGAAAAATCTGCGATTTTTCAACTCAATTATTCTGTCTTCGTGTTTCAGCATAAAACGAACAAGGAAATGACGTATACTTTGAGCTCAAGTTTATTGCAAGATGCATATTCTCAAGATGTCTAATTTCCTATAACAGTTCAATGACAAATCACAGGATTACTTGAGTTTTGTTCTGTATAGAAGCAAGCTCAATGTTCAATGAGAATTGCGTTCCAACAGCGTAAATATCTCTTCAAATTTAAATACTAACGGTTTATAAATTTTTTTACCGATGATAAAGCATTTTAGATGGATCAATGAATGCACAGATGATACTTTTAAAAACAAAATTAAATTAATTTCGGCCTCTTCTATCGGGTAAGTTATATTAGTAAATATCAACCATTAATAGAACGCAACATCTGGAAAAAATAAATTTAGTATAGAAGCTTCTTGTCGCCTGATACCACAAATAAAGTTGGTGTTCCACAGGACTTCCTGAGACCTCATCTGTTTATATTGTAAATAAATGATAATACAAGTGTGATTGAAAACTGTAATATTTGTACGTTTGCTGATGACAGGTTATACAGAGTTGGTGATGATTTTGGCACTATGTTTGATGAAATTAATTTAGATTTGCTCAATATTTATATGTGACAAATTGATAATGATTTATGTGTTAATTATAATAAGAGTAAGTTAATAACCCTTGTCACAAAATACCTGCTGAGGAAGTTAGATGCTTAACTGGAAGTTGAAATGAATAATGCAAACCTAGAGCGTTTGCATGAGATGGAGTACAAGAGAGTGATGTTAGATTAAAGTTTCGGGACCCATCCCAGCGGGTACATGATTTCTGAGGTTTCTAAGAAAATGGGTTTTTGACTGAAGTTCGTGAATCATTGAGTATGCAGGTGAAGCTCTTTATTTATCTTACAGTTATTGCTTTACACTTGGAATTTTGTTCAACGATATTGTTTGATTAAGTCAAAATAGTTTACAGGTTTCAAAAACGATTCAGAATTGGAAATTCGTTACATAGTAGATTGTCATGGATAGACGCCAATTGTCACAATACTGAGTGTTCTATGTTTATTGTCAGTTAAACAAGAAGTAATGGTTTAACCACTTGAGTTTATATATAAGATCAAATTGCAGCTTTCATCATATTGCTCGTATAATAACATTTAGTATATGAACGCAGTGCATGAAGACCAGAAAGGTTTTTACGTAGATACATGTACGTAAAACAGTGACAACTATAAACAGCTCATTTGGTGTTTGATTTTATACAATCATTAGCCCATCCAAATGAAAATATTAGATACTTTTGAGTTATTCAGGAAAATGACTATGTTAGATAGTAAATTTGGAGTCTTCAATTTGATGAGTGATACTTTCAATGTTATGATATATTATATAGGTTATCATACTAATTATGCCTTTGCTGAATGAAGATTATTATTATTACTGATGAAACACAAACCATCAAATCCAAAATCTTCAATTCAATATTGATATGATGAAAAGATTGAATCGATAAACAAGGACCAACTCGAGCAGCGATATTTCAATTGCAGAACTTTATCCAATACCTACTCTTTCATTTTCAATTGCTAACGCCAAGTCATCCATTCTCTTAAAAACTAATGTTTCACGAACTGCGAGATTTGTTTGGTCCACCCCAAAATAGCTGCACATAAATCTCAGCTTTACTTTCGATTAGGTAAGCTTTTCGTGTGAAAATATTTCAACTATGTTTTCGAGAATTTTTCAATTCAGTTGACAATGCCATTTATATATCTGCCAAGTTGACAATGGAAATAAAGTGTCGCCCTACTTTTGAGAGAATCGAAACTCAAATAATCTCATTTTTCCCAATTAGAATATTTAATCACAACTGACAGTTCTGCTAGGGTGTCCGTATGTAATTACTTATAATCTCAATTAGAGTCTACTGCCATAAACTTATCTAAAATGCATTACCAATGTTTCGAGCAAATTGTAGCACAACACTGTTAATTTAGTATTTTTGTCGCACCAAAGCCCTTCATAAATTTCCCAAATTAACTTTTTCGATTTCCTCTCAACAATGGAAAATGGGTCAGTTCACGCATCAACTGAATCCTTCTTTTTCAATATCTCTTTCGTTGATACCTCTGATCGATAATATGATTGAAAATAATAATTTTAGCGATTTTCTTTCACGGGGATATTTACTCATCGAAATTTGGAATGGAATTTTCAATTATCCACGAATTCTGATAATCTTAGTTAACCAGTAATATCTGGTTATTTTTCTCAATTTATTTGAGATGAATACATGTCGTCGATTCACATGATACAAGTGAGAATATTCCGGTCTGTTTTCATAAAACAATTAGGTAGCTGTATTGATATTGCGAGTTATTCAGCATGTTTTAATGAAACAATATTCATGTGAATATCACGCATTATCAGGACTTGTTTTCATGAAGCATGATTTCAGTTACTAGACTTCACTCTCTCAGCTCATTTTCATGAATCCTGCATTATTATTCAATATTAATATATAAACATTATAAATGTCAATATCACGCATTATCTAGACCTTTCTTCATAAAGGATTTTCATTTATTATTATTCATTATATTAGCTCATTTTGAGGAAATCTGAATTATTATTCAATATAAATATATAAACAACATTTATGTCTATATCACACATTATCGTGACCTGTCTTCACAGAGGATGATTTATTTCTCTTTTACGCGTTATTCAAAATGTTTTGCTGAAACAATATGTACTTCAATTTCACGCATCTTCTGCACCTGTTTTCATGAAGAATGTAACTATAATTCATTATCTTGGATTATTTTCATGAAACCTGCATTACTATTCAATATAAATTTCTAAACAATATTTATGTCAATATCACGCATTATCTGGACATTTCTTCATAAAGGACGATTTCAGTTACCTACTATTATTCATTATCTTAGCTTATTTTGATGACATCTGAATTATTATTAAGTATAAGTATATAAACAACATTTATGTCAATATCACACATTATCGTGACCTGTCTTCACAAAGGATGATTTATTTCTCTTTTACGCGTTATTCAGCATGTTTTGATGAAACAATATGTACTTCAATTTCACGCAACTTCTGCACCTGTTTTCATGAAGAATGTTACTATAATTCATCATCTTGGATTATTTTCATGAAACCTGCATTACTATTCAATATAAATATATAAACAATATTTATGTCAATATCACGCATTATCTGGACATTTCTTCATAAAGGACGATTTCAGTTACCTACTATTATTCATTATCTTAGCTTATTTTGATGACATCTGAATTATTATTAAATATAAATATATAAACAACATTTATGTCAATATCACACATTATCGTGACCTGTCTTCACAAAGGATGATTTATTTCTCTTTTACGCGTTATTCAGCATGTTTTGATAAAACAATATTTACTTCAATTTGACGCATCTTCTGCACCTGTTTTCATGAAGGATGTCACTGTAATTCATTATCTTGGATTATTTTCATGAAACCTGCATTACTATTCAATATAAATATATAAACAATATTTATGTCAATATCACGCATTATCTGGACATTTCTTTATAAAGGACGATTTCAGTTACTATTATTCATTATCTTAGCTTATTTTGATGAAATCTGAATTATTATTAAATATAAATATATAAACAACATTTATGTCTATATCACACATTATCGTGACCTGTCTTCACAAAGGATGATTTATTTCTCTTTTACGCGTTATTCAGCATGTTTTGATAAAACAATATTTACTTCAATTTCACGCATCTTCTGCACCTGTTTTCATGAAGAATGTTACTAACATCATTATCAACACAATGCCTCTCACCCCACAACTCTCCAGAACTTCAAGTAATATAGGGCGCAACACCGTGTCAAACGCCTTTGCTAGATCGAGAAAAAGCGCAATACATTTATCACCTCTATCCATACAATGCATTATATCTGATACTAGTTCGTACTTCATATATTCAATCGATTCAGCAGGGCTGAATGATTCAATACGTTTTCAGAATTCTTATACATATCAATCTCTTAGGGCTTCTCAACAACTTGATTTCAATCCTCTACTTTCTTCATGAAAAATATCTAAATCTGTATTGAATGAATGAATCTCATCTAATGAATGTTTGGAGTATTTATATGCATATAATCCGGAATTAATCATTCATATTATCACGAAAAAAATGTTGATTTCGCAATTCAACAAGTTTTTGCGCTTTCCAAAGATGTTGACAAGAAATTGAGTAGGTATCTCAATTTATATCCGTAACCCTAGTAAAAAACTGACATATATTTTTTTCTAGTTATATTATCAATATCGCATATCATGTGAACGACTCATCAGTCCAAAAGGAACAATAAATCAGGGATAAATTCTTAAAATCAGATGTTTATAAATGTTTTCCGAAAACGAAAATTTATGTGAACTGAGGTACCAAGATTTCTATATTCGGTTCTATCTGATGAATCCACGGTGTAGTGAAACGCCGCGTCATAGAGAAATAGCTTTATTGTCCTATAAAATTACAAAATTTTGTCGACAAAGCACATATAATAAATTAAAAATAAAATTAAACAATGATAACTAATCAAACAAAACGCACCTTCAATAGTTGAACAAAACAAAAATCTATTAAAATAGAGGAACAAAATAGAAAAACATATATCAGTCAATTATGTATAAACATATGTTAAGAATCAACATATTTGTCAATTAAACTTATTATACAGATATAAAATTTTGTATATTACAAAAAAAACAATTCAGTTACAGAATAAAATTCTGCTACTGAGTAAAATGGTCTCTCCAAAAAAAACCCTTAGTCGAACTTCGGAACTTTTTGTACGTACTCAAAGATTTTAGCTCCAATGGTAGATGATTGTATAACTTTCCGGCATTGTGGGTAAAGGAGTTTTTTGTTAAGACGGAGGTGGGCGTTATTAAATAAATATCGGTATCTGAATTTCTTGTGGGATATCTATGATTTGCTCTTTCAGTTATGAATGAGTTTGCGAACCAAACAGACTGTGATATATCCGGATTTGAATATTATAATTCAAACAAGGATTGAAATTTATATTTTAATGATCACTTTTTTTCTTTTTTTTTTTAACTCGAGGGACCTACAGTTTACCGCCGGTTCCGAACGGCCAATGGGCTTGTAAACTATGTACATTACCCAACAAATTTCAATCTTAAATAACCACTAAATTCCGGACACACACAACACCCAAGAGCGAGGTGGAACTCGAACCCAAAATCCTCGGTTTACAAACGGTATAAGGCGGTTCACCTTACCGCTGGTCTACCGAGGCCTCTTTAATGATCACTGTTTCGATACAATATTTAGAATGAGAATCTAGTTACTAGGCACATATCTGCATACATCTTCTTATCTGATATAACATATGTTTTTAAATATAACTACTTGACAGGGATATCACTCAGACTGATTCGAATATAGGAGGCTCCGTGGCTGAGCGGTATAGGTAACGCTATGCCGTCTTCGTTGACGGAGTTGGTGGGTTCGATTCCCACCGTGTTCTTGGGTGTTTGTATGCGTTCTGAGATTTTAGTGGTTCCCCTCATTTAGTATTTGATGGCTAAATGTCCAGTGTTGACGAAGCCAAATTGTACGGAGGACGGGCGTGTGAGAGGGCACACGTCCCTCCTCTTCGAATATGAATAGTGCAGGAAGAGTCAGAATTTTGAATTTTTTAAAGTAGAATTCGCAATGTGTTCTTCTGCCCAGATCGAACATATAACGAACTGCTCTTTTTTGCAATCTGAAAACAGACCCAAAGTGGAAGAGGCTGCATGAACCCCAATATGGCAAACCATAACGAAGGTGAAATTCGAATAAAGAAAAGTATGTCCATAACGCAGCAGAAATTGAAAGCTCCCTAGAAACCGTTTCAATGTAAATAATAATAATAATAATAATGGCGAAACATGCGGAAGATAATGGATTCAATTATAGTAATCGTTTAAATTGAACCTCTGAAAATAGCCGAAAAAGCTTTCCAATTATTTTCATGATATGCAAAAAAACAATTGAGGCGTTGACTATGAAAAGGAGGTAAGTGCCAAAACTTAAATTTTCCAGGAGGAGCGTAAAACCAAATTGATACATGTGAACAAATAACAAGAACGCACCTTTTGGAGTAGAAAATGTATTTACTATACGGTTACATGCAAACATTGTTAGATAATAATGTAAAAAAAAGATTCGAAGATTATTTACAAATATCTTTATAAATGTATGGTGAACCCATGCTGCGGCACTTGTCACCTTTGCAAAGCAAACAGTCATTCTTTTTTTTATTTATTCAAGTACTCTAAGAGATAACAAGATCCATAATGAGTATAACATGTAAGATTGTATGAGTGACATGCATGTCCTAACATTTTAGTAACTTATATAAATTTTTTTAACTTAAATAACTATTGTAGTCAGAGGAAGATATCACTTTTTACAAATCATAGGTTCTCTAGGAGGAGTTTTTTCATCTTTCTATTGAAACTGTCAATGGACGGACTGTTTTTAATATGTTCGGGAATTTTGTTGAACCATTGTAGAGCTTGAAATGTAGCCTTTTTTTCCCAACATTAGTTGCATTTGGTAGTATGTGGAAATGTTGATTTGTTGTCGTGTTGTAATGATGTATGTCACAATTTTGAGTTAGGTTGACTTCTGTTTCAGTTTGGTTGTTTTTGATTTTGTTAATAATTTTGACACTATCCAGTTTAACTATATCAGGGACTTTCAAAATTTTTAGATCTTCGTAAAGCATTGTTGTATTTGTCCTATATGGAAAATTAATTAAAGTTTTAACTATTTTATTCTGGGCTATTTGTAATCTAGGCACTGTGATAGGCACTTACCTCCTTTTCAACGCTATTGGCTTTGACATTTTGAATCGTTTCAGTGAAAAAAATAATTTTCGGCAATTTTGGCACTTACCTCCTTTTCAATGTCAACGCCTCAATTAATCGAGTATCACAACTGAAAAGGATTCAGAGCGTCTTTGAAAATAAAATCTTAAGGCAAAGCATTTCGATAATTTCGAGGTGGAACGTATTTAATCCTATATTGGATGAACGGGATTTTGCTGGATATATAGAATTATCTGGGCTAAAGTACCGCCTTGTTCAGTTTTTCTGTAACTCTTTCTTTCGCAGATTTGCGGGTAGAAAATCACTTGCAATTTGTAGAGAACGTGACATTGTTTTAAGTGCTATCATCATTTGTCGGAGGAATACATCTGTCATTGTCCTTAATTAGCTTAGAATTGTCGCCCACTTTCAGGAAACATTTGTCTACTGTTTTTGGTAAATCTTTTTTTGTGTTTATGACTAGAAATTTTGAATCGCTGTCCAATCAATATACAAAGCATATAGTTTTCCCAATTATTGAAGTTGTATATAAGATGAACGTTCAGTTGAATAGTTCTTATGAAGAAAATTATCATTTCTCTCTACGTTCAATGTATATTTTAATATACATTGAACGTTGAACACATATATTTAATTTTGCACCAGTGGTTTCTTTATTTGAACTTTTAGATCTCTTCGTTATTTCATTTACCTATACATACCTATATATATATATATATATATATATATATATATATATATATATATATATATATATATATATATATATATATATATAGGTCTAAAACACATTTAAAAAGATTAATTAACTGAGATTGAATTCTCGCACATCACTGTTCATTCGTACAAATAAAAGAAACTTGAAGTTATTCTTGGTCAATAATAAAGAAAAATCTAACATCGGAGAAAACAGTGGTATTTACAAAATATTTGGCGACGAATGTCCTGCTTTCTATATTGGACAGACAGGAAGGAATATAAATATTCGTGTTGAAGAACATAAAAAGTCAAATTTACAAAACAAAAATACCACTGGCTTCTCTGAACATTGTATAAAATTCAATCACTTCCTGGATTTCAACAAAACCAAATTGTTACATTCATATTAAAACAATGGTTAAAAATAACAATTTACACATTTATTATAAGAAATAACGCATGACGCACGTTTCGGTGGAACTTCACCTTCTTCAGATGCTAATGGCAAACTAACTATGATTCTCTGTTATATCGAAAACAAGAAATGACAAATTATGTAGAAGGGGTAAATACAAAGATGGTTACAAATAATTATTAGAAAAGGAAAAACCAATTCTGAACTGCTAGTCAGGTAGTTCGGTAATTTTGAAAAGATTAAGAAGGGGGCTTGAAGTATGATCGATTTGGCTATTCAATAGGAGACCGGAATACTTGTATTTATTTATCTGTAATGATTCTAAAAAATTAAGTTTAATTCCCTTACTTTCAGTATTTAATATTTTAAAATCGAAATTGAATGTGTGATTTTCTTGGATTAAATGGTTTGCATAATGTGAATCCGACTCCTGATTAACAAAGCTTTGTTTGTGTTCTGAAATTCTAGTTTGCAAACTTCTGGAAGTTCTACCAATGTAAAACTTATCACAATCGCCACAATTAATTTTATAAACTCCTGATTTATTATCTTTATGAACTTTGGATTTATTATTTTTTATATGATTTCCTAAATTATTACCGGTACGATAAGCAATGTTAATGTTGTGCTTAGATAAAAGAGATTTAAGTATTTTACTTGAATTTCCGATGAAAGTGAGGCTGTTGTATTCGATATTATTTTTAGTAAGGGGGTACACCTGGTTAATCGCATTTTTGAAAATCTTTTTATCTATAATATTGGGATCATAATTATTATTTACGGCAATTTGTTTAATTATATTTTTCTCGATGTTGAAATTGGCATTTGAAAGTGGAATATTTACTAAACGATGTACCATACTATTGAAAGCTGCCATTTTGTGTTGGAAAGGATGTAGGGAAGTACTATGTATGACGCTATAAGTGTGCGATGGTTTGCGAAAAATTGAAAAATTATGTTTGTTATCTACTTTTGTTATTTTCAAATCCAAATAGTTAATTTAGTTATCTTTTTCCATCTCTAAAGTGAATTTTATATTAGGGTGTAAAGTATTAATGAATGTTTGAAAGCAGTCTAGTTGTCTAAATCTCTTTTATCTAAGCACAACATTAACATTGCTTATCGTACCGGTAATAATTTAGGAAATCATATAAAAAATAATAAATCCAAAGTTCATAAAGATAATAAATCAGGAGTTTATAAAATTAATTGTGGCGATTGTGATAAGTTTTACATTGGTAGAACTTTCAGAAGTTTTCAAACTAGAATTTCAGAACACAAACGTAGCTTTGTTAATCAGAAGTCGGATTCACATTATGCCAACCATTTAATCCAAGAAAATCACACATTCAATTTCGATTTTAAAATATTAAATACTGAAAGTAAGGGAATTAAACTTAATTTTTTAGAATCATTACAGATAAATGAAAACAAGCATTCCGGTCTCTTATTGAATAGCCAAATCGATCATACTTGAAGCCCCCTTCTTAATCTTTTCAAAATTACCGAACTACCTGACTAGCAGTTCAGAATTGGTTTTTCTTTTTCTAATAATTATTTCGGTGCACACGAATTGCGGTCGATTTTGCGAGAGTGACTGAATTGCGGTCAAAATTTTTGTGCCTACCTGAGGAGTCCTAATCTCCAACCGAACTGCGGTTAGAAACTTATTTAGGGGCAAGAGGGTAAATTGAAAGTAAAAGTTCTAATTTTTATAAAGATATATATATTTTTATAAAGATATATATTTTTATAAAGGTATATAATATACAAAACATAGAAATTATGCAATACTACAGACTACATCTACATGCATATACATCATAAAACTACTTCACTAAACTTATAACTAACACATTTTACAAAATTATACCTACTAATATCTTTTTTATTGTACTGATATATTTTGTTGTTAATAAACTCTTGTTTATCTAATACATTTTTTCGCACAAATCTCGCTTTATTATCAATAACAGAATTTATTTTAATGTAAGTATCTGTTTGAATGCTTTTTAACGTTTCTATAAAAAGATTAATGTTGGGGTGCAGGTTCTGCTAAAAATGTCTAAATCTATAAGATATTTATGGACATCACTTATATTTCTTGGAAGTTTTGGCACCAATTTTAATCTTGAATAGTTAATATTATTCCGGATGTAATTCACATCCTTTGACGTTAGGGAGTCTAGATAATTTTTGTTGGTGTTGATTTCTCGATGAATAAGTTTTGACGGTCGTTCGGAAAGATCTTCCTGAGCCTTCCTTTATACCGAATTGTTGATTCTTTGTCTCACAAGAATATTTTCGGTTAAACTGTGCTTATGTTCTCCATATTTTTTTGAAATTATAGAGTTCAAAGTATACACTTTTGCACTACAGTTTCGTTGGTAAAACACCACACCAGATTTTTTTAAATCTCGATACTTCCGAAACTTTTGATTTTCGAAAATTAGCAAGGGATTGCCACGCTCGCTCAACATATGTTGTATTTCCATACTGTCTCTATAAATTTAAGAGACAAACTAAAATGTTTTGGTGATTACTTTACTTTTCTTTGAATTTTTGTCAACAACATCGTTAGGCCAATTATTACCATATTTCTGGTTAACCGCCTAATACATGATATGTATAGAGATTTAAGAAAAAAAGATTAACCATCCAAGCAATTCAGTCGTCGAAAACAACCACCCAAGTACCCTTCTACCTGCTTCAAATTTTGACCGCAATTCGTGTGTCTCCAATTATTTGTAACCATCTTTGTATTTGCCCCTTCTACATAATTTGTCATTTCTTGTTTTCGATATAACAGAGAATCATAGTTAGTTTGCCATTAGCATCTGAAGAAGGTGAAGTTCCACCGAAACGTGCGTCATGCGTTATTTCTTATAATAAATGTGTAAATTGTTATTTTTAACCATTGTTTTAATATGTTCATTAATTTACACCAATCAATCCAAAATTTTACATTCAGGTAGCAAAGGAAAACGCCTTGACCTTCTTGAAATTCTCGAAATAAGTTCCGCCCATAATAGTCAATTACCCGTTGTAAACGAACAAATGATTTTCAGGTATCACCTTTGCTTTTGTCTGTTTTATAAATTACGGTGCAATACTCTCCTGTAGTCAGTCTTGATAATGAGTTCATAACTCGAAACATGTCGACTTTTCGTTACTGCTAAATACAGTATCTAAATATTTTTATATTGTGAAACATAAGCCAAGTGTTTTTATTTTAAAGTTTATACTTTATTCATTAATTAACTTTCGATATAGTGTAATAGTCTATTATCAACGGAGAAAATACGGCGACTGAAAAAAAAAAGGTAAACGTCAGTTGAAAAGATATCCTTAACTGAAGAATAGACAGAATTAAAGAAGAACCTTTGAAAACTTCTCAAGTTCGAAATGTTCCTTCGAAACATTTTGCTAGCGAAATACGTAATTCGTCATATTCATCTTTTGAAATCTTTCTCTAGGAGATTGAATTACCAAACAGAAATAAGCAGGGAATTTCGTCAAAGATCAGGTGGGTTATGCGGTGAGTTTATTCAGTATTTAGTAATCCCTATGGGAGTTCCAAGATTACTAACCTTTATTATTTCAGATCGCTGCATGTTGAGTATTCTGCCTATATTCATTTTAGTTATAATAAACTTTGTTGGGCAATTCAATACGATAGAATTGATCAAAATTTCGTGAATCATCGCTTTCTAATTTGGGTGTTCAATGTACATGCAGGATATTCGATATAACAGTCAAATTTGCTTCATTTCCTCTGATTTTCCACGTAGAAAAATAAATACGACAAAATTGTTTATATCGGAATGTGAAGTCCTTTTGGTTGTGAATGGGAAGCAAATGCGAGGTTTCAATTCAAAAGAACAAAGAATTGAGATACTAATTACGTTTTATTCAGTCCGAATTCGAGTGTCGCTTCACTTGCTTTCATCACCGAACTTCATTTTAACGCTCAACATTTCCAATGAAAAATTCAAGGTTTTTCCTTTATTTACACTCCCGAAAGAAAATTGATCCACTCTGAGTTCAAAGCTCTAAATTGAAGTTCTCTACTGCTCGCAAAAATTGACGAAGAAACCAGCATGAAGTAATTAATTTTCACACAAAAAAACGCGTACGCAGCAGAGGAGTTCCGTCACTCAAGTCGTACTTTTGCATAATTTTTATTGTTTTTTACATAGAAATCCGTAACCCCCTGAGTCAATTTCAAGGGGCTTAATAGAGGCACAAAGCTTGGTATAGCCTAAATGATCTGTCCACAGTTAAGGTAAAAAGTTGTAACCACAAAGAGGTCTTTCCTACTAACAACCTAAACTAAGCACGAAATTTCAACCCTTCAATTAAATATGGAGAAGCTGTGGAGTGAGCAAACCCCTCTAAACCAAGAAAACACAAGAAATCTTTACAAACAAATGGCGAATGCTCGAACAAATTTTCAAGCTTTAAAACAGGGGTGCAAAAAAACCAGTAAAAAATGTTACATCTATTTCAGGATTTTCAGCTGCAAACATCCTCGAAAAAAATCTAGAAGGCTAAATTAAAAAACATTAAAAAACATCAAACAATTTATTAGTCCAGTGCTTGAAAAAATCTTCAACTTATGTATATCTAAGGGCATCTGGCCGGATGCTCTTAAAAAGGCTGAGATATTACCGATACATAAAAAAGGAAGTAAATTGGAAATAACCAACTATCGTCCAATCTCACTCATCTCTAATCTTGCCAAGATATTTGAGAAGTTGATTCACAACAGATTATATAAATTCTTGATAAAAAACAAAATGATTAGTGAAAAACAATATGGTTTTCTAAAAAATAAAGGTACACTAAATGCACTAGAGAAAGTTTTACAGTCTATATATACTAATTTAGATAATAATAAGAAAATAATAGCTACTTTTATTGATTTGAGCAAAGCATTTGACACAGTGGATCATAAAATTCTATTTAAAAAAATGGAATTGAGGGGAATAAGACGTGTACCTTTACAGTTGCTTAAGGACTACCTAACAAATAGGAAACAAAGAGTATTATTAAATGGTACAAAAAGTATAAGTAAAGTAGTTAAGATAGGTGTTCCTCAGGGCTCAGTGCTGGGTCCGCTGCTCTTTTTAATTTATATCAATGACATTTTCAAATATTGTGAACATATTTATGCATATGCGGATGATACTGTAGTACTGAGCTTTGAGGACGAATGGGATGAATCAGTAAGATTAATGAATATATACCTGAGTCAACTGAATCTTTGGTTCTGACAAAATAAATTAACTTTAAATATAACTAAAACCGAATACGTAACTTTTGGATGCTATACAGACAGTGTACCTGAGTTAATAGTAATAAAAATTAATGAAAACCAAATAAACAGGAATACTAATGTTAAATATTTGGGGATAATTGTAGATTTTAATCTAAACTGGGATTTGCATATCGGAAAAATAATAAGCAAAATAAGATACTTTCTATATATTGTTAAAAAATTGCAACATTTACCTCTGAAAATACTTGTCTTAATATATTATGCATATGTTTATAGTATAGTAAATTATGGATTAATCATATGGGGAGGAGCTTATAAAACTAAGTTAAGACCGTTAGAAAAAATCCAGAAAAAATTCAAAGAAATCCTGAAACTAGATACACTATTAACAATAGAACAAATGTACATTAGTAGGTGTATATTATTTCATTATGAAAACCTGAAGATGCAATTTTTGAATTCTATGAGCAGGACTAGATATAAAAAACTGCCTATCCTGTCATATGATTTAACTCTTGCTAAACAAAGTTCTTTCTATACTGCTATCAAATTTTATAATATGTTATCTAATGATCTTAAAATAGGAAATCCTAAAAAGAGAAACTTTGTAAATAAATTGAATAAATTTATAGTAGAAAAGGAACTTGTGAGGAACTGAATGATATAAAAGAAATAAAAGTAAATGACAAGTGTACTTTAATTAAAAATAATAAAAAAACAAAATTGGAACAGTTTGGATTGATTAAGTAACTTAGTTTTAGTTTTAGTATAGTTTTTGTTAAGTTAGATATAAGTTAGCTGCTCCTGTGCACAGAGGATTCAAGCCTCTCTACAGGTTTTATGTATATTTTGCTCTGATGAGTATGTACAAGCAGTTTTCAATAAATTCAATGAAAATAAATTCAATAAAAAAATAAAAATAAAAAATTTATCCAGACACCATTAAATTTCACTATCTTCCCATTGATCATTCAAGGGAGAAAGTATATAGCTTTTTTGTGTATTCTTGACTCGCCCCCGTAACTTGTTTATTTATGTATATTTCTTGTTTCTGGGAAAACATTCTTGTTCTTTTGTTTTCTAAATTGAATTAATGAGTTATTACAAAACAGACACTAATCATTGTTTTTAACAGCTGTTATGTAAAACTATTTAGTTTCGTATTTAGGCATGGCAACCCAGATTATGAAAATTCATCTAAAATAGGTTGAAATTAGCCACACACCATTATGTAGGTTGGTTCTTGAGAAAAAATACAAGTTTATGTCATAGCTTCAAAACCACATTTTTCGTAAAAAACTAGGAACACCTTTGGATTCGTTTAAAAAAAGTGCGTGAAAGAATGTTTTAACAGAAACAAGAAATATTAATAAATAAACAAGTTACAGTGGGTCAAAAATGCACAAAATTGAAAAACACCTAGTATCTTTTGAACTAGTCATGATATCAATGTGCGGTTTTTGGCTTTCATTTTCTCAAAAAAATTGACCTATCTCTAACTCCTCTAAAAATTAGTGTTTTCTATCAAAAGTTTCTAATTTGGACCACTCTGTGCATGTTTAATTGCATAATTATTATGGATCGACTTTCAATATAGTTTCATCAAGTAACAAAATAACCATGTAATGATATTTACCAAGCACGCAATATATCATATAACTCGTGATATCCTTATGTTTGTATGAGGAAATATAATTCCTGAAATACCAATAGAGCCCTGCATATTTCATTACATAAATTTGATGGAACATGTAGGTGCAGTATCATAAGTACAGCCCTAGGAAATGGGTTTGAGTTTTCATTTATAACATATATATATATATATATATATATATATATATATATATATATATATATATATATATATATATATATATATATATATATATATATATATATATATATATATATATATATATATATATATATATATATATATATATATATATATATATATATATATATATATATATATATATATATATATATATATATATATATATATATATATATATATATATATATATAATTATAAGAGGAGGGTAGTCGCTGACTAGTTTAGAGGATAACTATTTGTAGGGACTGCAGCAATGTGAAAGGAAACTCTTTGAAGTTTTTCCAAGCTTTCGGAATCGTTTATTCCATCATCAGGGAGAATCTATCATGAGGATGATTACATGATGTTGATAATAGGATATAAGAAACATTGAAAATTATGGTATTTGTTAAAAAATTAGAAAAGTTGATACATTTTTGAAATTATAATTGAATTTCTGAACGAAATGACAAATCGGTGTCACTACCACTTTATTATTTATTAATATTTCTTGTTTCTGTTAAAACATTCTCCCTGAGGATGGAATAAACGATTCCGAAAGCTTGGAAAAACTTCAAAGAGTTTCCTTTCACATTGCTGCAGTCCCTACAAATAGTTATCCCCTATATATATATATATATATATATATATATATATATATATATATATATATATATATATATATGATTCTCAGTATACAAACGATAAACTGCTGAAATACCGAGACCTGGAGTGAATAGATGTTATGAATACCATGAAATATGAAATGGTTAGTCGTCAGATATTTCTTATTTTCTCGTGGTTTTTCAAAATTTGCTCAACTCCACAGCTTCTGTAGATTGAGTTCGAGGGTTAAAATTTCGTAGGTGGATGGAGTTCATTTGAAATATGTTCCTTCGTGAGTTCAAACTCTTCCTCAACCGCGCGGAACTTTGCAGAAACTTTTTCGTTCGAATCGCATCCGACCTGCTTAGCTATCAGTACGCGATGCACTTCCCTAATTGTTAAATTTTTTTTTGCATGAAATGAATTATTCTTTAATTTTTATTATTTCGTACTACTGAAGAGTGGTTCTCCAGTACCAGATCAACTTCGAGATTTATTCTAAATAAAGTAATAATTTGTTTTATATTTATTTCAGTTTGGCATTAAAGCCATAAATGAACTATAATTTATTTTATTCGAATGGTATCTGGACGCGATGTATTTCGCTCGAAAAATACTACCTCAATGATAGAGACCTGCTGCTTCCGTATTTTTTTACTATGATAGTTTTGCATGTATTTGTTTTATAAATACAGAACAAATAAAGTGTGAAACATCCCTATATAACTGTCTAAGTAAATCTCATCATGAATATTACACTGTAGTTTCCAAGGAATGTATGTTTAGAGAAATGTTAGAATAGATGCCATTTTCAGTTTGTTTCATTCTAGAAATAATTATGTTCGCTTGCTCATCTAATTAATTTGACTAACAAGATGGGGGGAGAGCTCCCACGCCTGAAGCTTGAGTGATAACTAAACTTTTTGTCGGAATTCAATTCCACACAAAACATGTTTTGTTCTATATCCTCACATACTCGTATTTCAGGAAAATGCCGAGGACTAGTGCATCGTTATCGGATGAGGAACATGAAGGTTTAGCAAATTTTCGGATATTTCGGATATCATTTGTGAAATTTCAACCTATCGTCATCATTTCAGTTATTTTGAGACTTGTTTCTTACACTGATTTATTCCATTCATTTAAATTATATATGATATCCGATTATTTAATTTTTGCATTCAAAAAGGTATGAAAATAATTTCATTTCTGTGAAAAAATGAAATCCGCTTAATTTGCTTTCTTGAAAATATGATGTTTTTCATACAGAAATCAAAACGAAAAAAAAATTTCATTCAAATATTGTTATTTAGACGTCATATCTCTCAATATTTCAAGGAAAATTCGTAGATGTTGGATTTTCTATTCGTAAATATATAATTATTCATACACAGTTGGCTATGCTTCAATTGCTGACACTGATGCCTCCGTACAAAAAATGTTCCGTCAAAACAATGAGCAAATTAGGTTTACATGTTTTTCAAAGCCGTCCAACTCCTTAAAATATCTATTAACCACAGACTCCGACATTCTCCGACATATCGTTGCTGACATATCTTCAACAGTGCTATTTTTTCAAGTTCACAAAAAAATTATTCGAGTGGGCTAATTCGGTCGAACATAGTGCACGAACAATCAATTCGAACTGACTAAGAGCGTTCGTCAAACTTGAACTTTGAAGTTGGTACGCTCGATCATTTTAAAACTCTACAAACAAATCTCGTTATCTATATGTCAGGTCGAGTACCTCCTTTACTGCCCTCGTATACAGAAAATGAATCAATTCCATTATAGATTAAATTCCAAGGAATAAAGAAAAGCTTATCTTCGGCCTCTGTTCTAAGGGTTTGTTATGTTCAGCTATTGTGTATTCAACACACAATGGAAGAATTTTCAGTAACGCAATCGACAAGTTATTTATAGTAACAAAAATTATTTTTAGCCACATTGAAGAGGTTTATACATACAGCAAAATCCTTCATAGAATTTCCAAACTATTATCGAATTTCTATTCGAAATATCATATTTCGAATCCCACTGGAAAGAGTAGTTTTCCAGTTGAATTTTGATGAAACCCTGAAGTGTTTTTGCGAACATGATCTCTCCTGCATGTAAATATCGTTTATATATGCATATTTTCGGTATATATTTACATGAATAAATTTTTTCCCGCTCAGGAAGGATGAGATTTTCCGGAATGCCTGAAAGAATCTTTATATCTGCAAACAGAAAAAGCACGCCAACGGAAAATTTCATGAATATCTTCATCATGTTTGTTGCTTTTGTTGAATTGGTTCAGTGAGGTCAATGCATTCTACTCTTTAATATAAGTTTATATATATATATATATATATATATATATATATATATATATATATATATATATATATATATATATATATATAAGTTCGTTGGTATTTACTGACATTTATATATTCAGGGTTTATTTCACTAGGATAATGTCAACATTTAATAATTATTTGCACACACATTTACTATTTATTAAAATATACTATAATTATTATTTACGCGTTTCGACTTCTAGTCATTTTCAAAACAATTTCACAATTAATTGTGAAATTGTTTTGAAAATGACTAGAAGTCGAAACGCGTAAATAATAATTATAGTATATTTTAATAAATAGTAAATTTTTGTGCAAATAATTATTAAATGTTGACATTATCCTAGTGAAATAAAACCCTGTATATATATATATATATATATATATATATTATATATATATATATATATATATATTATATATATATATATATATATATATATATATTATATATATATATATATATATATATATATATATATATATATATATATATATATATATATATATGAAAAATCTCGACGTTTCGGCTCCTTTTGCGAAGCCATCTTCAGGAGAATTAGAAGTGGAATAATTCAGATACGTGGCCTCTCACTAGTATCTATTCTGAACAATGTAGCTTCCAATTCTAGATGGAAATTCATCGAAATCTAATTCTTCTGTTATTCACTTCAAATTTTTTATGATAGTAATTTCTATTTCTTTTGAAAGTATTCCTTTCTATCTATTTCTTTTTCAAGTTTAATAATTATAAATTTCTCAGCAAAATGCCATGAAAAAATACCTGGACGATCAAGTGAAGCTTGAGGCTACAGATGATTATTTCATGTAGTATATCCGCTATGGGTTAGTTGCATCCTCAAAATATTAACAAAGTATTGAATGTACTACTGAAAAAAAGATAAATAGTACCCTATTCTTTGACTTTTCAAAATCTAAAGGTTTCTGTGATTTCCCTTACCATCTAATAATAACAGATTTGAATGTTAATATTGGACTGAATAGCACGTAATAAATAACAGAGAACGGCCACAGCCGAAAAAATTTTGATGAAACATAGTAGTCTTTTTTAACTATTCAAATTTTAAATAATTGATTGATCTCTATATTTTCATCGATTCTTGTAACTAAATTGACAAAACCATAAAAACAATTGAAGTTAATAACAACAAAAAGAAGAAAAGGAATTATCATATCAGTATATTCGTTAAAACAGGAAAATATTTTATTATATTACATTACATTCTTCAAGTTCAATAGTAGACTTTCATTTCATTCAAACATACATGACTTCTTCAAATATGGAGGATAGATTTAGAATATTAACATTCGTAAATATTGTCGAAAAAAGTATGATGAAATAACGAATAATACACAAAAAATATGATATTTTTATATTTTGATCAAGGTCGCATTCAGTATTCTTTTTTTTTCTCGATTTCTATAGAACAGCTGAATACAAATCAACAGAATTGAAAGATTTCTTCTTGATAAAAAACTAAATTCAAATACTAGCGTTAGAGCGAAATTGAGAAGTCAAAATCCTCTGTGTCTCTAAAACATTTGAAAATTGAGTAGATGAATATCTTATATTCAGAGTCGGACTCGTGCCAAGTTTGCTAGAAAATGAGAAAGACATCTACTGGAGTATGTAAGGCATTCATTATTTTATGAAGGACCCTTTATGAGAGCAAGTTTGTTTTATAATCTAGAGTATCGTGATGCTTTGTTATTCTTTTCTACAACATAAGATAAGAAGCTCGCAGAGTTTCACTTGTGCGTGTCGTAAAAGAAACAAACCTACAGTGCCGGATTCGTTAAATATATTATCAGATTTTTTCATAGTCCTTTCAAATTTAACTAATGTAAAAAAGATATAGTTTGACAATATGATATATCAATTATCAGCCAAATGAACATTCAATAATTCGCTTATATTAATGACCAAATGTGACTCTTGTCTGTCATGTATATTGATGTTTTTGTTGAATTAGATGATAAACTCATCTTTTTTTTTAAAGAGGCAACTAAAATATCTATATATATATAGAAAAAAATTTAGATTTGAAAGATAATTTCCAAGAAATTAATTGATTTGTTTTCAATAAAGCTCAATCGATAATGAATGATAATCATGGTCCAGCAGAAAAAAAAACTTTAATCGAACGCTCTCTCAAGCTGATAATAATTTTTAGGTCAACGCAAATAAAATAAAAGTAATCCTGGAAAGGTATACTTAATGTTTTCGTTGGTCAATTTCAGTGGTTCAATCACGTGAACGGGCATTAAAAACCTACGCTCGCATTGCCGATTTGTTCAGAAAAAAGTCCTAGATGAATTATCGCATCTAATGGCACGTATCTGGATCTGAGTGCGCCCTTTCGCACAATTTATCCCCCCTGACACTCACCCTCGGCATTTGAGACTTAAAACGCTTGAACTTGAGTTAGTTTACGTACATTATTAATTTGAAAGAAATTTGACAAATTGATATGGCAAGATTATCAGTTTCCACGAAATTTGTTCATTGCATATATCAAGCTAATGTGGAGTATGCAGTGAAAATATAATCATGTTTGTACCTAGACAAAAATGAGTCTAAATATGGTGAGAAATTTGATTAAAGGTGTGATCATATACGATGAATAGTATTGCAGATGAAATTGTGTTATAACTCAAACATCAGAATCAATTATTCAAGAAATTCTAAGGAAATATTAAATTGGCAGAACAATAGCCATCAGGCAGATTTTTATGAAATTAAATGACTTCATCTAAACTGTTTCTTCCATCTCAAGAAAAGGACTCACGAGTTACTTGCCTGCCAAGCGTTCATCTAGACTAGAGACTATATCTGATCTCACAATACCAAAAACTACATGATATGCTGTTATCTTGGAGCATTAAGTCTAATATAGGGAAATAATACGACACAGGGGAATGGTCCCTTTGAAAGGGTCTGGCCACAAAATGTGATACATCGTTAGAATGATCTTGCCAATCTATCGCTCTGCATATTGTTTGAAAATGTTGGACAATATAGTTTCTTCATTCGTAGATTTCTGAACTTCCATTGTTCCATAATAATAACATAATAAGTTTGAAATAGAAATTTCACGTACCTGAAAAGTTTAATGAGATTATTGAATGAATGACAAGTTCAAACACTACGTACAAAAATTAATAAATCGAATGAAGTAAATTATATAATTTACTCGACATTTTTACAAAGTAAACTTGAAAATGTAACAATTTATCTACTTATATTATTGCTTTAATGAGTTGGGATATCCTGAGTTCTATTTGGTCATCAGGGAAGGGTTAGTTCAATGAGTTGGCTGACGTAATCTCTAAAGATTTTAAGGTCCATCTAAATCTACATGGTTATCCTGTATGCAATGTTTCGAAATTACAGTGACGTTCCTACTTTGAATAATTGATTTTCTTCCAATCTGATGCCGATGTTTCTACTAGTTTGACCAATATGAACAGCATCATCACCAATACATTTTAATTTATGTACACCATATTTTCCAAAAGCTGTTAGTTTTTGGAATACAATCAAAATGACATAAGATGACAACAAAATTTTTGTCAGTTTTCTACCTATAGACTTCTGAGTGAAAAATATGTTGTTATATATATATATATATATATATATATATATATATATATATATATAAATATATATATATATATATATATATATATATACATATATATATATATATATATATATATATATATATATATTTATATATATATATATATATATATATATATTGAAAAGATATTATTATCTTCAATATTTCTAAATTGTTTCAATATATCCACTTCATTTCGAAACTTCAACTTAATGACGTTAATTTTCTGTTCTGAAAAGTTAACAAGTAATTTATCTCAATATGTAATATCTTTGTTACATATGATTTTCACATGAAATTTCTTATGAATACAAATACAAAAAAAATCTTCTGAAATCGAAACAAAAGAATGGTTTAAATAATTCTGATCGAACTTGCAATAAGGCTATGTCAATTTTTCCTTGAGAACATCTGCCATTATCCATGTTAATTTTTGGATGTTAATCAATATATTCTTCTAGCTCTTGAGATACTCAAACTGAAATTTCGAAGAAAAAAGAAATAAGAGTATATAAAAAATTTCCTTTATCGAATATTTTGTATAGTGCAAGCTATCATTTTTTCACTTCAATCGATATAGTATCAGAAGTGATACCTTTCGCGAATTCGTCGCCAGATATTTCAACTGGTATGAATTGAAAATCCATATAACTCCGCTTCAAAAGGTATATCGTTTTCTATGCTCTATAACAGCTCGCCATTTATATATGGCTTATGTATTCCAACGGCTTACTTAGAAGGCAGGAAAAATTCTAGAATCAGGATTTCGTATAATTCTTTTTCTATCCCTACTAAGAAATTTAATAGCTATTATCCATAAAATATATTTCACTCCATATTATTTGAAATCTAAATATATTCCCTATTTGGAATAGCAATGATGAAACTGAATTTTCGATATAATATTTCCAGTCGTTTTTACGGTATTATGTGCTGAGGGTACCAAACAGAAAACATTCAATAATCAAAGATCTTTTAATGAAATGTGCGAAAAAGGATTACCAAAATTCACAAATGTAAACAAATAAGAATATATCTGCATTCTGAGGCACAACTGAATAATAAGATACTGGTATTTATTAATATGTGGAATATGCGGAATATGTGTTCGAAGTTGATTATTACGTCATTGTGTGTGTTATAGGAGTATATTCATCGATATATATATATATATATATATATATATATATACATATATATATATATATATATATATATATATATACATATATATGAAAAACTTGATTCACGTATTGAACCGCGTAAAAGATTTGAAAAATCTCGACGTTTCGGCTCCTTTTGCGAAGCCATCTTCAGGAGAATTAGAAGGGAAATAATTCAGACTCGTGGCCTCAATCTGCCTACTCCACGAATCGAATTTAGGAGGAATCGGAAACAATACGATTGCGTGGTCTCAACCTGCCTACTCCACTAACCGTATTGCTTCCTGTCAACTCTGAAGTCTCAATCTGCCTACTCTTCAGAGTCAACTGACGGGCCGATCGTCGCGTGGCCGTATTGATAGGGGTGAGGGGTGGGTACTCACGCTCATCAGTGCGGGATGCACTCTGATTGGGCGTTACATGGCGACCACTGAGAAGTGGTTTCCATGCTGATGGGAGTCTGTGACTGTCATCTCTGGTGTTCAAACCATTTGGACGTTTTTCTATTTCTACAGCTTCACGGATAATTCGGGATTTGAAAGATCGGACGGGAGCAATAGTTCTTGTATTGGGGAAATCGATAATGTGGCCTGTTTGGGTGTGATGTTGGGAAAGGGCGTTTGTGATATCTGAGTGTCTTACCGAAAGTGAATGTTCCTTGGCACGGACCTGAATTCGTCGGTTCGTTTGTCCTATATAGGAACGAGAACAATTGGAACAGGGAATCTCATAAACACCGTGATTTTCGTTAGGAATTTTATCCTTGACGGATCTGACCAGAGGGGAGAGTTTTTGTTGAGTAGTGAATATTGTTTTGATGTTTGTGTTTTTGAGAGATCTTGCGAAAACACAAACATCAAAACAATATTCACTACTCAACAAAAACTCTCCCATCTGGTCAGATCCGTCAAGGATAAAATTCCTAAAGAAAATCACGGTGTTTATGAGATTCCCTGTTCCAATTGTTCTCGTTCCTATATAGGACAAACGAACCGACGAATTCAGGTCCGTGCCAAGGAACATTCACTTTCGGTAAGACACTCAGATATCGCCAACGCCCTTTCCCAACATCACACCCAAACAGGCCACATTATCGATTTCCCCAATACAAGAACTATTGCTCCCGTCCGATCTTTCAAATCCCGAATTATCCGTGAAGCTGTAGAAATAGAAAAACGTCCAAATGGTTTGAACACCAGAGATGACAGTCACAGACTCCCATCAGCATGGAAACCACTTCTCAGTGGTCGCCATGTAACGCCCAATCAGAGTGCATCCCGCACTGATGAGCGTGAGTACCCACCCCCCACCCCTATAAATACGGCCACGCGACGATCGGCCCGTCAGTTGACTCTGAAGAGTAGGCAGATTGAGACTTCAGAGTTGACAGGAAGCAATACGGTTAGTGGAGTAGGCAGGTTGAGACCACGCAATCGTATTGTTTCCGATTCCTCCTAAATTCGATTCGTGGAGTAGGCAGATTGAGGCCACGAGTCTGAATTATTTCCCTTCTAATTCTCCTGAAGATGGCTTCGCAAAAGGAGCCGAAACGTCGAGATTTTTCAAATCTTTACGCGGTTCATTCCGTGAACCAAGTTTTTTCAAATACTTCCGAACGCGGAAATCTTTCTGAACATACATATATATATATATATATATATATATATATATATATATATATATATATATATATATATATATATATATAATATATCAGACCAAATCATGATTTGGTCTGATGAGGTGTCAATATATACCAAGAAATAATATAAATTTATATATATATATATATATATATATATATATATATATATATATATATATATATATACGAGGATATATTGAAAAATTCTTAGCCTACTATAGAACCAAACAAAATTTCAATGTCAAAATATTTTATTACTCAACATATTCTCCTCTTAATTGTATATATTTAATACAGCCAACCTGCAACATATCTAAACCTTTCAAAAAAAATGTTTCTTTTTGCTCTGCAAACCAGACCTCCTCAGCTTTTATTACCTCCTCGTTGGAAGAAAATTTACGACCTTTTAAATTTTTTTTCAGTTGAGGAAAGAGATGATAGTCGGACGGAGCCAAATCTGGTGAATAAGGGGGGTGTTCTAGTAATTCAAACCCTAAATAATGAATTTGTTGGATTGCAACATGAGATTTGTTTGCAGGGGCGTTGTCCTGCAAAAACAAAACACCTTTGGATAGCATTCCGCGTCTTTTCTCTCTAATTTTTTCCCGTAGAGTGGTCAGTAATGTCGAATAGTAATCTCCAGTTATTGTTCTACCCTTATCCAAAAAATCAATCTTGATTACTCCATGGCAATCCCAAAAAACTGAAGCAAAAACTTTTCCAGCAGATGTTTGGACACTAAACTTTTCAGGTCTTGGAGAACCGGAGTGTCGTCACTCTGGATCGTAGAAATGTACCCAAGTCTCATCCATAGTAACAATTCGGTTTAACAAGTCTACATCGACTTCAAATCGAGCACAGATCGAACGCGATGCTACTACCCTTGCACGCTTTTGGTCAACATTCAAACATTTGGGGATCCATTTTGCAGCAATTTTTCTCATTCCCAAATTGACGTGAACTATATGATGAACGCGTTCGTATGAAATATTCAGTGCTTAAGATATCCGTTTTAGCCCAATTCGACGGTTCATGTCATGAACTGCTTCGATATTTTCGGGGAGTGACACTGAAACTGGCCTTCCCGATCGGTCATCATCTTCAATGGAAAATTTACCTCTTTTGAAGCTTGCAGTCCAATTTTTCACGGTCGCATACGAAGGATATTGATCACCAAGGGTATTAACCGTATCTTCGTAAATCTGTTTACCTCTTAACCCTTTTAAATATAGGTACTTGATGATGGCTCGATACTCAAATTTTTCGATTTTCACAATTTCGGTGGACATATTTTTTCCTTTAATTTATTACTCTGGTTTACTTTTTTGACGTCAAACTTTACACTGACACTTCTAATAAGCAGTGTTTCTTGATGCACAACAAAACTTTCAAAATTTAGGTCAATTCAGTCAAAATTTCAGCATCTTCAAATTTTAGGCAAGGGAGATATTTGCACTAGCAAAATTCCTGAAACTAAATTCATTATCTGCAACATATCTGAAACATTCACCCTCCCAGGACATTTTGAATAATCTTTGCACTCCTCCAAATTCAATTAGAGGATTGAAATTTGAACGTGAATTGAGTTGATGCTCTTTTGGCCTTCAAAACTTTTTTCTCTGATAGCCGCCATTTTTAGGTACGGATTTCTTGTTTTTTCTTGGTGTTTGAGGATTTGTGCACATCCACGACTCACACAGATTGAAGTAGAAGAGTTTAAATTTCTCACGTGTATTGAGTTAATGTTAGGTAAGTGAGACGTGGTGATTAAAATTATTTTCTTTAATTGCCGCTATTTTAATTCATAATGTTCTTGTTTTTTCGTTATTTTTCAATATTCTCGCATCTCCACAGCTTCGTTTGATTGAGTTAGATACTCAAAATTGGGTACGTAGATTGAGTTTTTGTTAGGGAAGTGCACACTGTTGGTTTCAATTGATTGACCTCATCGTGGCAATTTCTATGTCCAAATTTCAAGCGTTTTCTAAGGTCTCTTGAGCATTGCGCGCATCTACAGACACGCCAAATTCATTTGGAAAGCTCAAAATAGGTACATGAATACGATTGATATTAGGGAGTGCTTGTCGAAGATTTTCAAGGTTTTTCCCACAGCCGCAATTTTCATATAAAAATTTCATGTTTTTTAGTAGGTATTCATGTATTTTATACCTCTATAGTCCCTCCGAATTGATTGAAGGGGTTATTACTTTTCTCTGCTGCGTATTGTTCCGATCTACTTGGTACAAAAGTCCGAGGGAAGAAATTTTTAACGCTCATCTTCTCCACCTCAAATGAAAGAGACTCTTGAACACTGAACATAGAATTTAGCGAAGAAATTTTTGCAGAAATACTTCAGGTCCTGAGCCTTCGTCTCTACAATTATATTTTTGGCGTTGAAAAATTTTTCAATGAATATGAGTAAACAAGAGAAAAACAGCTAGTGCTTGCAGTTAAATCATCAATTTAGAGTTAATCAAAGGCAATGAACTTTTATAAACTTAAAATCATTATGAATTTACGTCCTTTGCAGCATGTTCATATTTTGAAATGATTTTCTTTATTTTAAAACTGTTCATTCAGTATCCAGTGAACAAGATGTGTGGTTATCATTAGAGAAATGTCTGGATAATGAACAGGATTCGGTAACATGTTTCAGGCACATCAGAAAAAAATTGTTTTCAATTACTCTTGCGGTTTGGGTTGAACGTCCTATTGATCAGGAAGGCTGTATCTGAATGAGATTAATCCTGCAGGAACACATGGGGTTGTTCATTACTATGTGTGGTATTGGCTCAGTATCAATCAGAATTACAATACTGCATCCAACTTAATAAACTATCAAGAGAGTACATTATCATGCATTTAATTTGATGCAGAAGTTGAAAGTACTAAAGTGTCCCTAACAACCTTACAGAAACTAATCTTTTAGTAACTTCTATGATCATTATAAAAGGTTCATCCACTCATTTTTTCCGCATCTATAGCAGTTTGTATTCGTAATGAATGTAGTCCCAAATGCACATATTTTGTTCGAGACCATGAATTTGATATGATACATGAACAATTATTGCCAATTAAAAGATCTTGAGTCAAAGAGATATAATTACTGAGTTGGTATAAACGGTACTATCGCTATATACGTTAAAATTAATCATAATAAGCTGGAATAAAAAGGAACGTTGAAGTTCTCTCGATAACTCGATAATTCCAGACACGTACAAACTCCAAAGCTCCAGAAGTATAATTAATAGATACCCTCTTTCAACATAAGGTTTTGACGATAATTCGTTTCTAACTTTTTTTTCCAGAAGGAGCAGATTAATTGATAATCACTCAAACAACATATTAAGAGTCAACTTGTGTTCGGAAATTATCTTCTATATACAAATTAAAAGTTAATACTTCATAAAGATGAACCCCACGCTAGTGTAATTATAACTTTCTTTGCACATAGTAACTTAACCTCTTAAGTTTCTGAAGTGGAAAAACACATAAACGAATTTCGAATAACTTTGTTATCAGACTAGCATGTCATGAATATCTAATTATTAAAATTATCATGGGATAATTCGAATAGAGATAATTCGTCGTTAACCTTCCTTTAACTTTATCGTAAGATGATTATTAATAGTAATTTCGTTAGATAATATCATCAAATTATTAAAACGAAGATGATTGATATCCTTTCGCCTACACAAAATTGTAGCTGAAAGAACAAATATTAATATTTTTATATGACTGAGAGAGAAAACCACACTTTCCTATAACTCATCGTATGTTGAAATATTCTTAGAAACTGAAAAATTTCAATGATTTCAAATCATTGAAAATTTTAAATTGATGCTACTCAAAATGCTAGAAATCCATTCGATATCTCGATCAGTCCGCTTCCAGATCCTCCATTACTGATAATTTTAATTCCTTTCGTCTTATTAACGCAAAGCGATAGCAAAATATACGCATAAAGCAAACCCTGATGCTAAATATTTCCGCTAATCGTATAGATAAGTAATTTCTGATCGGCGGAATATTTAAATCGAAATTTTAAGTATGAAATTAAAGTTTCTCAGTCAAAATTTGTCTTTCCTTTTTAGCTGTTTTCTGTTTTCACAACTCAAAAAGCTGTAATTATGAAGCTATGATTCAAGTAATAACCTTGACTTTGTACCTCTTAAGGCGGGTTTTCACAGTACGAGTTCACTCGGACAGAGTGCGCTCGTACGAGTTACGTTGTATACGAGTGCACTCGTATTGTAGTTTTCACTGTGGTACGAGTAACATTCGTCTCCTAGCAACATCAAAATGACGTCGACTGATCTGTTGCTCAGAGCTGTTGAAGTTGTAGCCGATATGTTGATTCAAGAAGTGAAAGATTACGCAAGGGATCAAGAACGACGCAGAAGAAAAATTTGGACCCGGCGATGGGTTTTAAGACGGGACGAAAGAGGTGCTTCCAATAATTGTATTCGTGAAGTGGAAAATCCCAAAACATACTCAAATCATTCGAGATTAAACAGTGCACAATTTGAAAATCTACTCGAAAAAGTAGCACCAAAAATCGCACTATGTCGCGTTCACACCACTTTTTTCTGTTATTAATATTTGCCGACATGTTCTTTTCAACTTATTCGTCCGAGTCAATCGTCCGAGTGAACCTGAAAATAGGACACGATCCTAGTCCGCTCGGATTGGTTGCGACGTCCGAGTGCACTCGGATGAGGTGTTTACACAATACGATATAACGTCCGAGTAGACGTCAGAGCGCACTCGGTCCGAGTGAACTCGTACTGTGAAAACCAGCCTTTAGTATAGTCATATGATTCTTGACATTCCTCACAAACTGACACACTTCCGTACCATTACATTCCAGAGGATATTGGCCTATTCTAAAAATCCTATGATGATTTCTGAAAAACCACTTTGTTTCGAAGATTCAGAGTAAACAAACTTTGCGACCACAACAACATTTTATTATCAAAAAGTATATGTGACGATGCTCAATCTACAATAAATGTTCGAAATGACTTCCTCCAGTCTGGATAAAAGTATTCAATCTTGTCTTCATTGAGTGCCGAACTCTTTCAAACCCACCAGGGTGGTTTCTGATTCAGTTACACCCAGCAATTATTCGATTTCGCAAGACATCCAAATTCACCCCTGGAGTAACGTAAACTGATGACTTCAGATATCCCCATAAGAAATCTGGGGATCGAGCAAGCTATGCTTGTGGCCCGTATGATACTGTTAAAAAATCACGAGCAACCAAACTGGAATTTGGTGGCGCATCATTGTGCATAAGCCATATTGCAATTCTTGTCGCCAATGGTACATCCTGCAGAAACTCAGCCGGTGTTTCTTCCAAAACGTTGCGATTCATCTCGCCGGTGAGTTTCATTTTTAGATATACCGGTCCAATAAGATAGTCACCCACAATTCGAACCCAAACATTCAAGGAGAACTGATAGTAAAAACGATCTTCACATACCTCATGCTAATTTTCATCTGCCCGTACATTGTCATTGTAAGAATTCCTCATTGCATTTCTTGGGTTAATCCGTGAAAATAAAGTGTGTCAGGAATTGAGGGATTAGAACTAATGTTTGCAAAAGCTGTTGACATAACGCAATACGTGGAAGAATATTAGCATGTAGTAGTGTATGAACACGTTAAATGTTGTATGGATAAAACTAATCGATGTCCAATGACATAAATTCAAAGTATTGCCATGGGGATTTCAACAAATATGGAATATTGATGTCGCTAATTTTGTTCAGTTTGAATGTGTCAAAGTGTACTGTTGTGACTTTCACTAGGAAAGTGGATATATTGAGGTCTGATTATTCCGTCGGTGGTCGGGTACTTTCTCGTCTCGATAGGGTGAGGGATCTTGGTGTGGTGTTTGATCAGAAATTCTCCTTTATTCCACACGTCTCTCAGCTTGTTTCATCTGCCTCGAGAATGTATGGTTTCATTATTCGCAATGGCAAGTATTTCAAGAACTCTTCAACTTTTATAAGTCTTTTTCATTCTCTTATACGTAGCAAGTTGGAATATGGTAGCATGATTTGGCATCCTATTTATTTTTGTCATCAATACCATCTTGAGGCTGTTCAGAGAAGGTTCTTGAAGTTCTTGGTTTGGAGGGAGGACAAAGTTTATCCACCGAGAGGAGTTAGTCATGAAGCATTGTTGAGTCGATTCAATGTGGTTTCATTGCAGGGTAGGAGAGAAATATTATGTCTCAAATTTTTATATAAATTACTGCACAACAGTATTGACTGCCCTTCACTCTTGCCTGCTCTGAGATTTCGTGTTCCGAGGCAAGCTTCCCGTAATATGGAACTATTCCACCTAGAGACTCCAAGGACGAACTTGTTAATGCAATCTCCCATTTGGTACATGGGGCATACATTCAATTCAGTTGCGAGTGAATGTGACCTTCAATTTGATTCACTTGCAGCTATTGTTAGGAGTTATGTACTTAAGTTGAATTTGAATCTGATTGAATTGAATTAAGTTAAGCTAAGTAGTGTTTCCGTTACATCTTATATTATTTAATTATTATATTTTTTACTATGTAATTTTCTTTTCTCTTGTTATTGTTCTTGCTACTGATTTAAATAATAAATAAGCTTATTTTTTGTATTAGGTTTAGTTTCAGCTTTCGGGATACTGGTTGATATTACTTTTGCATTAATTTTGTTTTGTTTCATTTTGTTCATATTAGTTTTTTCTTTTTGTCTCTGGCACTGTGGTTTGATTTCTTTTCTATTTAGTTATACTTTAATTATTTTTCTGTAATTGGGTTTTATACCTGTTGGAAATAAAGAACTTATTATCATTATTATTATTCAGTCTGTGTCTTCGAAACGAAGAAGCTTTTCAGAATATATTTAGATATATATATATATATATATATATATATATATATATATATATATATATATATATATATATATATATATATATATATATATATATATATTTATATATATTATATATATATATATATATATATATATATATATATAATATAATAATATATATATATATATATATATATATATATATATATATATATATATATATATTTATTTATTTATTTATTTAATTAAGTGAACTAGGACATTTATTTGAAACTAATCAAACAAACCTCCCAGCGGAGCTGGTTATAAGAGTTCACGAAGCATCGAAATATCAACAACTACCCTAGACGGTAATTGTTCGAAATGTTGATTTGTTTATCACAATCGATGGAAATTGATAGACAGACTGTTTCGCCCTTAACGGGGCTCATCAGTATCATCCATCCACCGAGAGTGATAACCAAACCAACATTTCAAACGGTCATACATATTTCTTCTAGTAACTCCATGACATATAAATATGACACAGCGTCACCAGTCGGAAACAATTGAACCACATCTTTCAGTTTCTTGTGAGTTTCAACTATTTTCAGCATCCGCTCTGCACTTCGGGCCGGCTATATACCGATTGAATCGCACCATGACCTGCCTTGTTCACACTGTCGCAATGATCTTTGCGATGGTTCTTACTAAGACCAAGCCAATTTTTACAGGCTTTATGTGTAAATTTTAACTGACTTTCAGACGCCTGATGTGAAAATTGGCCCCTGAAATAAGAACTGATTATAATATAATAATTTCATCACTTTGTCCTAATATCATGACCAGACTCATCAGTACAATTTGGTTCTATAAGCTTGATCTTTATATAACGGAGTCAATTTTGTGAATATTCGGACTTCGACTAATTTGGAGCTCAGAGTATATGAGGTGGGTTACAGTTTTCTAAATTATTTTCGTAAAATGCCTAATATTTCAGTATAGATAGAAAAATTTGAGGAATCCACAGGGGGTCCTTTTCCATGTTAAAAGTACACTGGAAATAAGATCAATTTTAGATGCCAGTGATAATATATAATAATAACTATGATAAATAATGAATATAACTATAAATTCCGTTGTATAGGGTAACTACATCCAAGCATTAAACAAACGGCCTCAAATAAAAAGTATACAAAATTTCAACTTTCTTACACCTAAACAAATAACATTCCAACTAACATTTTTCACTTAATGAAAAATTCCTTTAAGTTGTAGGGCTCTCCTTTTATCAAGAGTGTTTTTACAAATTGAATTCTTTATCTCTTTAATTTCATTTGGCAGTCTATCAAGACTTTCATGCACATATATGAAAAATACTTCTCTGTAAGATTTGAATGGTGTAATATGTAAAAACCGAAAACCGTTACAATATTTTTCTCTTCAAACAAGCCTCGGCAGGATTTTCAAAAGGTAATTTATAAATTATTATCATAACTCGTTTCTTTACAACGAAAACATTTTCAAAATTATACTGCATTCCCCAAAAGATGATCCCATATGTTAGAATTGATTCAAAATTAGCGTGAAACAAAAGTTTTTTCATTCATATATTTACTGGTTGTTCTAATTGCAAAATTAATTTTATTTAGTTTCTGTTTTATATAATGAATGTGTACTCTCCATTTTAAAAAGTTGTCCAACAGATTTTGAGTGTTCTGTAAACTGATATGTTCTTTATGTAGTATTATGTTGTTAAGTTCTTCTTGTCTGTTTCTATCTGTACTAAAAACATCGAAATATGATTTCTTTGCATTTAAAAGCAACTGATTTTCTGAAAACCCTCCCTCTGCTATTGTAAAGAAATCTGTTCCAACTTCTATCATTTAATTTTTTTCATGTGCACCGAACACCAAATTAGTGTCGTCTGTAAAGTTTACAATACTCTCTCCGACATTTTATATAATGCTAGATAGATCATTTAAATAAATTATGAATATGACCCAATTATACTCCCTTGGGCTAATCCAGTTTTGTTAATTAATATGGTAGATTTTACAGTGTAACCATTTTTTTTTATTTCTTTTTTTTTGTGTTCTTTCAGATACATTGATTGAAACCACTCATTGATTTTTCACCTTACCCCGTATATTTCTTGTTCAATCATAAATAGTGTAATAAATACTTCTGATTTATCCAGCCATACGCTGTTTGTATTTATATATTTTTAAGTGACAATACTGACTTTTCACAAAGATATCAGCATGATGCTATTCGATATAATTCACATTCATAGCACAAAAAGACCCCTACACATGGGTGTTGATGTCTTAACACATCAGCGTGCATCCAAGAACGTGCAACCAATAACGTTAATGTGGATGCAAAAATACCCACTTTTTTGAATGCACACTCCGAATGAACGCCGCGTTGATGTTTTCTGAATCGCTTGAATTTTTGAATGCGCATTCAAATGAACACGTGCATCTCTCAACGTGTGGAGGCGATTCATCGATGTTTGTGCATTCTTAAAGCAGTGGTTGCGGTTAATCTTTATTTTTATTTCTATTTTTCTTTTCAAGAGCATAAGTACACGCCACTGTCACAAGAGCTAAACATTATTCTTCGAACAAAACTATGGTTTTGTTCGAACGTGTGTACGCAATCTGCTTGCACGTTCTTGGTTGCACGTTAATGTATTAACACATCAACGTCCGTGTGTAGCCCGCTAAACAGAGAAAGGCCCACTTCATCGTTTGAACGTTTATTCGAATTCATTATTCACTGTGAGAAGGAATTCCAATTTTCTAGATAGAGAAAATAGCGCTAAATGTCACAATTAGATACCTTTCTCTGCTATCATCACTATGTCTAATGAAGCTTCAAAAGACTTGGAACACAACTGGAGTGCAGAGATAGTTCTCCATTTCATCGGTTACACCGTTTCATTCGTATCGGATTTTCTTTAACGAATGAGCTGTTAACTCTGTGATGAGTTTCGTCACAAACAATGTATAGTAAACAGAGACCGTATCGTTCATTACAGCGTATATTCTACTCCATTGTGTAATAATCTTTCTTTCCATGAATCCTTTATCAAAAGTACTTTTCTCAAATAGGCCGCAATATTTTTGTTCGCTGGTTTTTTAGGAAAATATTTTCAACACTATTTTGTAGTTTAATTTATGGTAATTAGCGAGATTTCGAAAGTTGTCGAATTATTCACACTTGGGAATACAGAATAGTATATTCTAGATGACACGATTCTACTGAGGAAACAATCAAGTCAGAATACTGATCCATA
>JARQZK010000723.1:707500-752500 GCA_030704885.1 Cynegetis impunctata
CTTCTGATTTACATACAATCTTTGCATGATATATATAAATATAAATATATATCTATATATATATATATATATATATATATATATATATATATATATATATATATATATATATATATATATATATATATATATATATATATATATATATATATATATATATATATATATAATATATATCTCGACGTTTCGGCTCCTTTTGCGAAGCCATCTTCAGGAGAATTAGAAGGGGAATAATTCAGAATCGTGGCCTCAATCCTATTTATAGGGGAGGGGGGCGGGTACTCACGCTCATCAGTGCGGGATGCACTCTGATTGGGTGTGACATGGCGACCACTGAGAAGTGGTTTCCATGCTGATGGGAGTCTGTGACTGTCATCTCTGGTGTTCAAACAATTTGGACGTTTTTCTATTTCTACAGCTTCACGAAAAATTCGGGATTTGAAAGATCGGACGGGAGCAATAGTTCTTGTATTGAGGAAATCGATAATGTGGCCTGTTTGGGTGTGATGTTGGGAAAGGGCGTTGGTGATATCTGAGTGTCTTACTGAAAGTGAATGTTCTTTGGCACGGACCTGAATTCGTCGGTTCGTTTGTCCTATATAAGAACGAGGACAATTGGAACAGGGAATCTCATAAACACCGTGATTTTCGTTAGGAATTTTATCCTTGACGGATCTGGCCAGATGGGGGAGTTTTTGTTGAGTGGTGAATATTGTTTTGATGTTTGTGTTTTTGAGAGATCTTGCGATCTTATCTGTTACTCCTTCGATGTAAGGAAGAAATAATTTAGGTGTAGATTCTTGTTCAGTGGGATTGGAAGGAGGTAGAGGTGGGGTGATGTTTGTGTGTTTGCGTATGTTCTTGTTGATTTGATATGTGTTGTAACCGTTCTGTAATAATATATGTTTTAGAGTATTGAGCTCTGATTCACGGTGTTCGTCGTCAGATAGTCGAATGGAGCGGTAGATTAGGGTATTAACTACAGAGTTAAGTTGAGATGGATGGAGGTGAGACTAGGCGTTCAGATAACGGTTTGTATGGGTGGGTTTACGATAAACTGAATAAGAGAAGCCTTGGGATGGAAGTTTTTTGACCATGACATCGAGGAATGGCAGAGACCCATCGTTTTCCACTTGTGAATTGGATACTTGGATGTATGCCATTCGAATGATTCAAGAAGTGGAGCAACGAGTCTCCGCCATGGGGTCAGATCGCAAAGACATCGTCTACATAACGTAGCCAGCATGATGGTTTAAGGTCGAATGACGAGAGAGCTTGGGTTTCAAAATGTTCTATGAAAATGTTGGCTATGACGGGGGAGAGAGGGGATCCCATTGGAGCTCCCTTAATTTGTCTGAAGAAATTGCCTTGAAAGATGAAGTAAGTGTTGGCCATGCAGTGTTTGTTCAGGGATAGGTTGTCTGGGGATATTTGATGTTGCTTGTCTAGGATGGAAAGTGTTTCTTCAATGGGGATATTTGTAAATAAGGAGACAATATCAAAACTAACAAGGAGATCAGTTGGGGTAATATCAATACTTTTGAGGAGTTCTATGAAGTGAAAAGAGTTTTTGACGTATGACTGGGTTTGTTCGGCAAGGGGTTGCAGGGTTTTGGCGAGATATTTCGCAAGAGGATGTGTTGGACAATTGTAAGCGCTGACAATGGGTCGAAGTGGAATATTAGGATTGTGAACTTTGGGTAAACCATAAATTCGAGGGGTTCTTGAAGATTTTTCCCTTGGGATTAGAGACTTTTTTATTTCAGGTGGGAGATTCGATTGGTTGATACGAGATTTTGTGGTTTTCTCCAGGTATGTTGTCGGGTCATGAGGGATACGCTTATAGTCGGGGGTGTCTAGAAGATTGGGCATTTTATCGAAGTAAGAAGAAGTGTTAAGAATGACAGTGGCATTGCCTTTATCGGCTGGGAGGACGACTAGATTTTGGTTATTGTAAAATTCTTTGAGAGATTGCCTCTCAGAAAGTATATATATATATATATATATATATATATATATATATATATATATATATATATATATATATATATATATATATATATAATGTGATTATTAATTAATTAGAGAGTAGAATGTTAAGAATGCATCAGAATCTGCAGAAAAACATATACACCGGAGTTTAGATTGCAGAATAACAGGGCGTTACAAACTTCAGAGAAAAATAGTGTTTAGCTATTTTCCTTTATATTTCTACACTTTTATTTTCAGAATTGAATAACATTGCTCAAACTCGAAACATCTATCTAAATTTTAAGAAAAAAAACATTTGAATCGGACTATGGAGAAAAAAGTTATCATACATTAAATTTCATCAAAATTTTGGCTGTCCCGAATTTTAAGTCGGTGAGTGTATATAAATGTTTCTGTATCTGTCTAGATTAATTTAACGATCATAACTACTGAATATAGAATATGGAATGAATAACAGTTTCCGATCATAATTCGGATGAAGAATACCTACTCTTGATTCTGCACCAAGCTTCCGAAATTGCTTAATTTTGTGGTTATATTCAAGATGTTATCAACAATCGGTTTCAATACTTTTTAATCAATCTGAAATTAGTCTATCAATAAAATACTATACTCAAATATAACTCATATACAAAATCCCTGAAAAGAAACCACTGAGTATGAAACATCAGTGAAATAATTCACTTTACCATCTACTACATACAACAAACATGACAAATCACAGAAATCACCATCACACCTTCTTAGAAGCACATAACTACATTCTATATATCTTCACAACACTTTGAGTTGAGTATTTAAGGTACCTATATGAGACAGAACATGTGACAAACGTAGAAGTCCTAAGAAGAATGCAGAAAGGCGTAGAGAACCTACACGAAGTGAAAAAGAGAAAACTTCAATATCTGGGACATATCATGAGAGGTCAAAGGTATGAGATTCTGCAACTCCTAATACAGGGAAAAATAGTGGGAAAGAGGTCTGTTGGGAGGAGAAGAATATCCGGGCTTAGGAACTTTCGAGAATGGTTCAATGTCACGTCCTCCAACATATTCAGGACCGCACCTTCCCGAGTAAGAATAGCAATGTAGTAATATGATACTGAGGTAATATTCATATATTAATTCACACATTTAGTGGAGGTTATTATACAGGAACTATTGCGACAGTTATTGCCGGAATTCACAGGTCATCGCATTACTTCTAGGCCAATAATCTCGAATTGTTAGTGTTCCATATATTCGTTATATATTATACATAAAAGTGCTGACTCGGCTGAGACGAACTTACGTTCAACATTGTCGCGGATCATATCAGAGTCCTAAGAGAGTCTTTCAGGAGTGAGGAGTATGAACCTCCGAATAAAGAAGTTTAAGGAGTAAAAATTGTGTTTTATTAAGAAGACCTATGACCATCCTCACAGCAATGATGATAGCCAACCTCCGACATTAGAGACGGTACATGAAGAAGAAGATATGAGTAAATACCACTCAACTAGTGTATATCTGTTTTCTTCTAAATTGTATATAATCACTCATTCTACACACTCTGGTATCCAAAAACGGTACCGATTTCAGTAGCTCAGGAAGTTATTAATTCAACGCATACATAAAATTGTAAAGAAAAATTATTAGATATGTACTTTATGTACTAAGGGGTTTGTTTTAATGGATTTTGTATATGAGTTATTGTTTAGGTTTCATATTTTATAAAAACAGTTTTCTTTCTTTTCTTTTGTTGAATATTTAAATGTTTGTTTCGGGTAGTATCGTTCAATTTTATTTTGGGGATTTAATTGTTATCGCGCAGGTGTTGGCAAATTTCGCGATAGGATACCTGCCGTGAACAGACGCGAAGAGACGTTGCTAAGAGTACTTAACATAAAGACAGTCGGAGTTAATCGTTAATTTTTCAATAGTTTTGTGTGTTGCTCAACACTTCCTCCCAGGGAAGCCGCATCAGGGTAGCTACCCAGCGAGTCCTGCCGAATTCAGCAATCAAGGTAGGTGAAATTCGCCAACACTCTAAAAGGGGAAATATCATTTTTTAATTTTCTTCTGAATACAGTCCATATCATTGCGCCTCAGTCGGCGACAGTTATATTTGAGTGAAGTATTTTATTGCTGGACTAAATATCAGACTGACCTAGAAGAGAATTGACGAATCTTTGATATAATTGGTATTGCAAAGCATTGTTGATTGTACCTTGATCTAATCTCACATTCTCTAATTGACTTAGCAATGCTAATTTCTTATTTATTATTTTATAAATTCATTACTTGTCGTAGCTCTGAGGATGCAATTAAGCAATTTCGAAATCTTGGAGTAGAATCGAGAGTATTCAGCAGAAAAATAAATGACTTCTGGGTATACGATACTATGGAAAATGAGTATTCGAATTTATAAATTCATATTTTTTTAATTAAATCAATATTCGGAGTACACTTTTCGCACCCTCCAGTGCATTAACTTTAATATCAGTGGAATGTAAGCTGTCCGTAATAGTTATTCCAAATTTTTGATGTGTACACAGCTTAGCTCTCGACGAAATTACCGATTTCTATGCTGGCAATATATGTAAATTTGAAGTGAATAACTTCTTTGGGTTCACAACCACCGAACGTGCGAAAGAGACACGAAATTCAAGTTATCTTTTACATAGAAGAGTTATTATTCACAGTTTGTGTTTGTTCATTGATTGATTTTTTTTGCTACTTGCCGGCATTCAATGATACACATCTTTGACGACTACTGTAAGTCTCACTTAATATTATTTTTTCATTCTTTTATCCAGACATGTTCTAGTATATTTTTATGATCTTCTTCCATTCAAGTAAATTGAATTTACTATAGAATATGAGATAAGGTTACGGTATGAAATGTCTATAGAAAACGTAGAGGCAAATTTTGTCCTAAGCTAGTTTTCAAAAAGATATTCTGAAACTGAGTCTGCCTTGGGGTGCATAAGATTAAGTTTCGTCGATTATGTAAAAAGGTCGTTCTTCCTTTCAAGTTGCGTGCCTGTGCACTGTTGTTATGAAAAACTGTGTTGTTATCTCCATCTTCTTCGCGCTCTTTGCGCAGTGAAGAGCGATAATATTTCCCGGGCTTCACAACCACAAGGCCTCGTGAAGCTATTGAGTGAACAAGATTTGTCGCACACCCCGAGGTGATGTTCCTTTCAATATTTCATCTTTTCATTCGAAGTCGATATACTGAAATATTATTTGTGAGTTGTACCCTTTAGATGACAAAAAAACAGATGAGCAGCAGAGCTTCATCGCTAAAGTCGCATTTTCCCCTCGTTCCTTTTGTTTTGCATATACAAGTTTGTTACCCTCTACGTCAATTTCAAGGGGTTGGAGAGATTCACAAAGTTCGAAAACCTGCATGAAATTTCTATATAAAACCTCCGGCAGTGAGAAAAATATTTAAAACCTCCAAATAGAACCTCCCTAACATCAACCGAACTCATGATCAAATTTTTTGCCTTCTAACTGTATTTTTAGAGGCTGTGAAGATGTGCAATGCTTAAATATTCTCGAAAACGCTTCAAATTTCAACTTAAAAACTTCACATGTACACTTTCCTAGCATCAACTCAAATTTGAACACTCTAACACATTCGCCAGAGCAAAAACTACCAAAATATCAAGAAATCGTTATAAAGAAATGAACTTTAAACCATCAGAGGCCATTTCTTGGCATCGATATAATATACTTACAGATTCTCAACCTTTAACTCAATTTGGAGATAGTTTAGTGGTGCAAGTATCCTCCAAAAGCGGTTAGTTTTAGCTCCATGCACCCTCCAAATGGCACTAGAATGTTACGCTCATGCACCTCTTGTCTACTCGCTTGCCCGAAGACCAAAATTTTTATTATTAAAAAACTAAATATAAAAAGATATATAAGTATATATATATATATATATATATATATATATATATATATATATATATATATATATATATATATATATATATATATATATATATATATATATATATATATATATATATATATATATATATATATATATATATATATATATATATATATATATATTATATATATATATATATATATATATATATTAGCAATAGCAAGCTTGTTGAATTGAACCGCGGGTTCGAGGCTTAATAACTGGGTGTCGGGGCGATTTTTCGGGAATTTGACAATTTTCCCTGGAAGATTGGGGTTCGATCTGAGGGCGTGCCAAATTTCGAGTCTCTAGAGGGCCCCCTGGGGCCCCCAGAGCCCCGCAAAGTTTTCTTCAAAAAGTGCGCCGAGGCCGAACGGCCGTATTTAGAGGGCGAAATCGAGCTAAATTAGTAAATTCGATCCTTCCGAACGCCGTCGCGACTTTTTGCCGCGTCAAAATCGGTCGAGAAACGCCCGAAAAAAATAACAACAATTCGAATAAATAATATAATATATATATATATATATATATATATATATATATATATATATATATATATATATATATATATATATATAAATATATATATATATATATATATATATATATATATATATATATATATATATATATATATATATATATATATATATATATATATATATATATATAAATATATATATATATATATATATATATATACATTTATAGAAATTTTTGTTATTTATCGACCTTTATATACTAAGTAGATGAAAGTTATCGGGTATAGGTCTTTGGAAATAAAATTAAACCATTAATCCATTAAATTCTCAATATTTCGCCAAATTTTATTGGCTTCATCAGGAGAAAATCTACGACACAAAATAACAGTTGTAAGCTGAAAATACAAATACAAATATGTGTGAATAAAAACTTACTAGGAAATACCGTGGACAAGAACATACACGATTAAAAACACAAACTCTTCAAGGAACAGTAAAATATAAGTTACACTAAGTCAAATGCTCACAGCCAAATGAATCAATAAATAATGCAAACGATAAAGAACATGAAAAACTTATACAAAAAATTTCTCTTTAAGACAAAAAACCGTCATGTGTGAGATAACAGAAAAGTCTGGTCTGAATGAATAATTTAAAAATGGAACGAACTACAAAATTGCACTGTAAATATTACTCAACTGATTTATGTCAGATTTGAAATTAACTGTACTGACTGTTTTTTTGATGTAATACATTTCATGAAAGAGTCTCTTTTTATAATTACTTTCGTATTTTAAAATTTTTACATCAGGAAAATTAAACGAATGCCCTGTTTCCTTATTATGAGAGTATCGCACCTTTTCACAAGAGTCAAAGATAGAACGCCTTCTGCCTTGAATGCTAATGTAATTTATAAAATAGGTTGTAATGAGTGTGAGGGAGTTTACATTGGACAGACGCAACAATGGCTTAAGCAAAGAATCACGCAGCACAAGAGTGATTGTAAAATCCTAAAGAATTCATGTGCGTTAGTTAAGCATCATAAGGAAACAGGGCATTCGTTTAATTTTCCTGATGTAAAAATTTTAAAATACGAAAGTAATTATAAAAAGAGACTCTTTCATGAAATGTATTACATCAAAAAAACAGTCAGTACAGTTAATTTCAAATCTGACATAAATCAGTTGAGTAATATTTACAGTGCAATTTTGTAGTTCGTTCCATTTTTAAATTATTCATTCAGACCAGACTTTTCTGTTATCTCACACATGACGGTTTTTTGTCTTAAAGAGAAATTTTTTGTATAAGTTTTTCATGTTCTTTATCGTTTGCATTATTTATTGATTCATTTGGCTGTGAGCATTTGACTTAGTGTAACTTATATTTTACTGTTCCTTGAAGAGTTTGTGTTTTTAATCGTGTATGTTCTTGTCCACGGTATTTCCTAGTAAGTTTTTATTCACACATATTTGTATTTGTATTTTCAGCTTACAACTGTTATTTTGTGTCGTAGATTTTCTCCTGATGAAGCCAATAAAATTTGGCGAAATATTGAGAATTTAATGGATTAATGGTTTAATTTTATTTCCAAAGACCTATACCCGATAACTTTCATCTACTTATACATTTATATATATTAAAACAATGGTTAAAAATAAAAATTTACACTTTTATTATAAGAAATAACGCATGACGCACGTTTCGGTGGAACTTCACCTTCTTCAGATGCTAATGGCAAACTAACTATGATTTTCTGTTATATCGAAAACAAGAAATGACAAATTATGTAGAAAGGGTAAATACAAAGATGGTTACAAATAATTATTAGAAAAGGAAAAACCAATACTGAACTGCTAGTCAGGTAGTTCGGTAATTTTGAAAAGATTAAGAAGGGGGCTTAAAGTATGATCGATTTGGCTATTCAATAGGAGACCGGAATGCTTGTATTTGTTTATCTGTAATGATTCTAAAAAATTAAGTTTAATTCCTTTACTTTCAGTATTTAATATTTTAAAATCGAAATTGAATGTGTGATTTTCTTGGATTAAATGGTTTGCATAATGTGAATCCGACTTCTGATTAACAAAGCTACGTTTGTGTTCTGAAATTCTAGTTTGAAAACTTCTGAAAGTTCTACCAATGTAAAACTTATCACAATCGCCACAATTAATTTTATAAACTTTATTATCTTTATGAACTTTGGATTTATTATTTTTTATATGATTTCCTAAATTATTACCGGTACGATAAGCAATGTTAATGTTGTGCTTAGATAAGAGAGATTTAAGTTTTTTACTTGAATTTCCGATGAAAGTGAGGCTGTTGTATTTGATATTATTTTTAGTAAGGGGGTACACCTGGTTAATCGCATTTTTGAAAAACTTTTTATCTATCATATTGTCTATAATATTGGGATCATAATTATTATTTACGGCAATTTGTTTAATTATATTTTTCTCGATGTTGAAATTGGCATTTGAAAGTGGAATATTTACTAAACGATGTACCATACTATTGAAAGCTGCCATTTTGTGTTGGAAAGGATGTAGGGAAGTACTTCAGATGCTAATTAGCATCTGAAGAAGGTGAAGTTCCACCGAAACGTGCGTCATGCGTTATTTCTTATAATAAAAGTGTAAATTGTTATTTTTAACCATTGTTTTAATATGTTTATTAATTTACACCAAGTATCGTCCCAATCAATCCAAAATTACATTTATATATTTCATTCCTCATTCTAAGAAATTAAATGATTAAATACAATTTACTTCTCCTGTTCTGTTTCACCCATACCAATAATTTTTCTCCCTATCTTTTAGATACTAAAAAATGGTTTTTCGAAGTAAGTATATTTTCGTCAAGTTTACTGTTTTCACTTTCTGATTATTGACTGAAAGCTATTTCAGAGTTTTTCCATCAATGCATATACCTTCTGTTCCATATTTTAATACATTCGGTATTATATAGTTCAATATTGTGGGGTGATAGGGGAGGAATTTTAATTAAAACTTTTTTGGTGGTGTTCTGTACGAAATTTCGATAATTATTTTTCTCTAAATTCTCTGCTTCAACGAAAATTAATGATAAAAAGTATTTCTATACAATATAAGCAATTTCATACCTCGTGCTACTTGTGATATGCATAACAGTAATGAAGGTTGTGTAATAATAAATGTGAGATAGTCTACTTCTTTAACTCATTTATATTGACTACTTAATCTAGTTTCACGTTTTTCATTTTTGTCTGAACTGATTTGATTTGAAAATTAGATTGGTGGATTTCTAAAATTCATTGAACATTCATTTTTGTAGTCTAGATAGGAATATGTCATTGATGAAGAACTCTATTTGTGATTTCAGCTGTTACTAAAGTCGAAATATTTATTTTCAACGATAGGTAGAAACAAATATTGCATTTTTTTGAGGTGATAGAAAGATCTCACTTATAACCCACCATATATTATCTTTATTCAAGACTTTTCATCTCTAGTAAGCTATTCAAATTTTTTTTATCACAAAAAAACTTATTTGGACTTCATGTTTGAATGTTTTTACTCTTTTTATAAGCAGGTGTGAATGGCATGGAAATAGATAGAGCTTTTGTTTTCTATGAAGTATATAGTATATACTGTCTGTTGAAACGTTATTACATGTGTCCTAGAATAAAGATAAGAGTGTTAGAAACTATTTGCTTGGAATGTATAAAAACTCCTCCGTATATTAAATGTAGACAAAGAAAGAACTCTTTTCTCATACTCAAACGCAAACTAACTATCCAGCGACAACTTTCACTACGTTCTTGATTCATTTGAAATAATTAACAGGGAAAACTTTCTCCATAATACATTTCAAGTTTTCAAAACTACCATTACTTTACTATTCCATTTTTCATTACGTTTCGGAGACTATGAAGCCTTGAATTTATAACTCAAATTTTCATCACCATTAATTGAGCAGAAACATATAATATATTCCGAAGGTAAAGATAAGAACAAAGCTACTATATCTTTCCACTGACTTTTGTGGCTAGTCAAGTGATTATGTAAGGTGTACCTTCTTTTGTATATGCCAAAAGAAATATAAATTAATGTCAAAAAATAAAACATGGATATATCTAACAGTAAAAGTGTCGTCATTAAGTCAGTTTTCAAATACAAATGGCCGAATATTTCTGAAAAAAACAAATCACAAAAAAAAAAAAAATATATATATATATATATATATATATATATATATATATATATATATATATATATATATATATAAATATATGTATATATATATATATATATATATATATATATATATATATATATATATATATATATATATATATATATATATCAATATATGAATACATATATATATATATATATATACATATATATAAATAAATTATATATATATATATATATATATATATATATATATATATATATATATATATGTACATATATATATATACATATATATATATATATATATATATATATATATATATATATATATATATATATATATATATATATATATATATGTATATATATATATATATATATATGTATATATTTATATATATATATATATATATATATATATATATATATATTTTATATTCATATGAATATTTGATAAGTTTTTTCAGTGATTCGAAAAAGCAACTGTTTATTAAAGTAGGAGTATTAAAATGTATACTTTTTTGCTCTAGCTTTCGAGTATCCATTTGTTAATTTTTCAATATATATATATATATATATATATATATATATATATATATATATATATATATATATATATATATATATATATATATATATATATATATATATATATATATATATATATATATATATATATATATATATATATATATATATATATATATATATATATATATATATATATATATATATATATATATATATATATATATATTTATATATATATATATATATATATATATATATATATTTTTATATATATATATATATATATATATATATATATATATATATATATATATATATATATATATATATATATATATATATATATATATATATATATATATATATATATATATATATATATATATATATATATATATATATATATATATATATATATATATATATATATATATATATATATATATCATAGCTCAAGCATAGAAAATATCTTCGTAGAAGATATCAAGAATACAGAAATATAATTATTCATAAATCGTGCTCCTCCCCATTAAAAATAGATGTCTACATAAATTAAATTTTCCGAGGTATTCAAAAGGAAATTATGATACTTCTGGATAAGTTCATGTTTTGAGTAAATAATTCAACTACCATATAATTATGTAGCCAATATTACGAAGTCTTCTTCAGTTTCAAAGCTGCCATTATACAATGCAGTTAACGAGAGTTCTAAATGAAATGTTCGCGAATACAAAACATCTACATTAGTAAACACTTTAATTGTATTGTAAAGAAAACGCACTGTAAATGGTTTGAAAACACTGAAGGCGAAACGTCCGCATTCAGAGATCCAAATTTGCATGGGGAAAGCGCAACGTGAAATTCAATAAATTTCTATGAACAGAAACATAATCACTTCAGAAAACACAGACGAACCAAATTATCAGCTCAATCTGTCCTTGCGATGTGATAAACAAGATCGCAATGATTGTGATTAAATTGAGTTCGATCAGTTTTAAAACTCAAATAATAATTCACGTGCTAAGATTAGGGAGTGGTAGGTACTTTGCACTTCACAGGACAAACACGCTCTGCCCCGGCGTCGCCTGGAAGGTAAATACAGAATGCCTGCGTGACGAGTTGAAATTTATTTGAACAGCAGTGAATAATTTTACACTAATAGAACAACAGTATATTTATGAGTCATGAATTTATAGTAAAAATTCAACTCATTTTTTGGAACGTAGGTCCTTGTCGTGCGTTACACTCTAGACACTAGGCGAATGGAAGCTAGGCCAAGAAAAGATGAAACGTCATGTGCTTAACACTATTAAGGTCAGCTTCATTCATATATGCTTGTTGATAAGCGCTTTGGAAAGTGATCACTTCAACGCGGGAGTCATGTTCAATTTCATAAATATATATATATATATATATATATATATATATATATATATATTATATATATATATATATATATATATATAAATATTTATATATATATATATATATATATATAAATATATATATATATATATATATATATATATATATATATATATATATAGGTGGGTGTCTCGAAATTAGACGTCAATATTTCGACCACATATTCTACTTCCAAAAATAGAGATTAAAAGTTCATATAAACTAGGGTCCACAACTTCTTCGTTTTTAAGATACAGGGTGTTAAAGGTGGAGACCTGATGGTGGTTTTTTGTAAATATTTTCGAAACCTGTGAAGGTAATTGAATAAAATTTGGTACAGTTACAAAATTTTTTCCGCTCTATTTAATGTACTAAAAGTTAGTATCGCAATATTTACAGGAGTGCGTAGTGCAGGGAGGTATTGGCGCAAAATTTGGCCCAAATTTTTTGTTGGTCAATTTTTGGTAATTTTGACTTCAAAATTTGAAAATATGAAGCTTTTTGTACAAATAAGGTACTCTTCTCATACTTCGCTAGGAAGCAGCATTTTCGAGAAAAATGCATTTGAATATTTGTTTACGATAAATTGTTGTCCCAAAATTAGACGTCAATATTCTAACCACGTATTCTACATCCAAAAATAGATATAAAAGTTCATATATAGGGTCCACAACATCTTCGTTCTAAAGGTGAAGACCAGATAACGGTTTTTTATAAATATCATATTTGAAATCGCTATTCTAGTCTAACGCGAAGTGTGGGTGCTGCATTTTCTCAACAAGGTCGGCAATTCTTGGTGTTCTCTTTGAAAGTGCACAACCAATATATTCCTTTTTTATTAGAATTTGACAAATATGAAATTTGTCATTTTAAAGCCCAAAATTAGTAGGCTATCGCGCCTCCCTATGCCCTTCCCCCCAGTTTGGGAACCACTGAACTAAACATTGAGGAACAATTATTTGAGGTTTGCTTATTCTAACATTCAGATAAGATGCTCTAAAAGGTTGCCCTGCTCATGAAGGCATATTTGGGCTTTACGGGTAATCGCATGTGAAGCTTGCGAAAGTTCAAAATGGTTTTGCCGTATTTGATTCCTTGCCACACGTATTCTTTGATCTTTCACACAACTCCTCCTCGTTGTCTATTTCTGTTGCGTATACTATATCTTTTATACGGCCCCAAAAATAGTAGTCTAGTGGATTTAAATCCGGTGATCCGGCTGCCCACGGAATAGGAACACCACTTCTAATCCATTTACTCGGAAATAGCGAATTCCTAATATTCACACCATACTGAGCTGGCTCACCGTCGTGCTCTGCCATTGCATAAACCACGTACAAAGTGGATATCTGCTAATTCTTCATTTGAAAAACTCTGCATTACTACTAAATAGCTTTTTTTTCCGGCAACAAGCAGCACAATTAAAAACTCGGCGATTAGTAATTGACAGCTTATTTTTTTTTACCTAGAAAATCAAAAAAACGTCATTTTTTTCCATTTCTACTGATTATTTTCTCTTCGATTTGCACATTGAAAAACAAAAAATTAATTCGTAAAAAAATATTCAGTTGCATTTTTCTCGAAAATGGTGCTTCCAAGCGAAGTATGAGAAGAATACCTTATTTGTACAAAAAGCTTCATGTTTTCAAATTTTGAAGTCTAAATTACTAAAAATTAACCAACAAAAAGCATAAGCTTCAAAATACTGCTCCAATCTTTCTTCAAAAATATACCACTCTTCTCCAAATCTATATTCTGGAACTGTGCGTATCATGACATTATTATCTTCTGATCTTTCTGTCATGATGATAGTTTTCCTCGTCGCCAATTATAATATATTCATAATGAAATGAAATAGTTTTTCGAAATGACTTTTTATTATATAAAATAACAATTAGAATTGTTTTATCGAAAACAATACACGTCTGCCTACTACATATAATGCTCATGTACAAAGGATATTACAATCATCTAACACCATTCTCATCTTTAACACAAGAAACCTGAACTAACACAACACAGTTTTTATATAACAGTAAATTCGTTTAACTGAACGTCATTCAGATATTTCTAAATTGCAATATCTAAAAATGAATAGTTATATATTTTCTCACTTCATGGCAACCAACTTTTCTGGAAAAATAATGATCCCATTGAGTAGCTATTTTTTGACTTTTCCATTTTCGAAAGTTTGTAAATGATATTTCTCTACTGAATGTTTGAGCAAATCACGAATTTCTGTTAACAGTTTTATGATACATTTTGTTCATTACTTTTGGTAAGAAAATCATGTTCCAGGAGTGTCAAAACAGATTTGAAACCACGGAGCCGCACCCCTTTGTTGACTTCCGATATAGTGCAACAGTATGTTATTTTCAGGGAGAATAAGACTAAAAAATGTATATGTTACGTATTCATACTCTCTCATTCAAATCCAAATGAATATGAGTTGATCTTGTAAATCTTGTCAATTTCCTTACCTACAATGAGAACAAATATGCTCTTCTATTTCACTAAACAAGGTTACGTTATATTTATTACTAAGAAGGTCCATATCATTTTCATAAAATGAATTTTTTTCATCCGATGGAAATTTCTTTTACGAGTTTTTTCTTTTCGTGGGTCACTATGGTTGTAAAATCACATAGGAAGGATAAAAATTAAGGAACACAATAAAGCAGTTTATGATCCTATCAAGCTTGTTCCATTATAGCGACTTTCAGTTGAAGATTTTATCTCAATAGTTTCGGCCAATGGAACTCATTTAGTGGAAAAGCGCTTAGGGACGGTTTTTATTCCGTTCATTTTCTTTTGACTGATTGAAATTCGAGATTCATCGAGCAAAAATGTGAATCATAATATAATCTTACATTAATACTTGAATATCGAATTCAATTCTTGGAATATTGCTTCTGGAATATTGCTCTTCCCACTCAAAATTATTTCACAGTACATAATGTGTTTGGTTTTTAGTGATGGAAGTTATCATAAATGTCTAAAGACCTGAAAAAGTTTTCTGAATATCACAAATATCAGTCGTAATGAAGAAATATCACCAATTACGCTATTTTCTGTATTGAGAAACATTGAAGCACGCAATCGTTCGGTGTTGGAACTGATTAACCACTCACCTGGATGTTTTTAATTTCAAAATTTTCAGCCCTCTAATAGTTTTTTTTCTCAATATATTTTTTGCTCATTTTCTATGTACTCAATGTATCTGATTCTAGTAGGTTTGCTCAAGGTTTGTTTATACTTGCCACTGCGATAACTGCTCAATTGCAATTCGCTTACTAGAACCCTGAATATTCATTGAGATTTATAGAATTTTCTATAACAAAATTCATTCAAATTTGAACCAGTACCTTTCAAATTATGAATTTTTGCAACAAAAAAAAACATGTGCGGTCGGCAGATACCCGTCAGGATCAAAGTTTCTTACGAATGGTTCGCACTCTGTTGTTGTTTTTCTATATTTTTTTTCTTTCGTTACTCTTTGGGACGCTGAGCATATAATTTCACAATTGTCTCTCTGTAATGTATATAAATAATCTCGATTCACATGTAAATTAAACGTATGTAAACAGTAAATACTTATATCAGGTTATATAATTTTATAAACTCACTTTTCTAAATTTGTGTTACGCTTACTTCCATTTCTCGAATATGCAATACAAAATTGCAATAATGAAACAGTATAACTCACGTATGATTCAAATCAAACACAAATATATAAATTGTTAATATTAACATATTGAACTTTTTTTGTGCTCGCAAAATTTCATCAAGAGATACATTGTCATAAGTATTTTACGTCTGAAATCTTCTCATATTGTCAATGCCATAAATTACTTTTTATTTCAATATTATCTTGCACAGCGTACCGACAACCATCTGTGTTGATGTATTACGAAAAAGCTCAATATAATCTGTCAATCGTTATATTACAATTTGTACCAGTTATCTTCTAACGCAAGCCGCGTGAAGGATCTTCGTTGCAAAAAATGAAATGTTCAGATATTTTTCATAAAATAATAATTATAAAGATATAGTTTGTGTTTATGATTCTTGAAAATTATTAAGTACTCATCATTTTCAACATAATCACATTATCAAGAAACACTCCTATATGAGTGAAAAAAAAGGAAAGATCGTGAATAATTGTTCAATTGAACAATAGTTTCAACCAAATTGTTGTTTTCAACAAAAATTGATTCATAGGTTTAATGAATATCAAAATTAATAATGAAAATTTTTATATACTAATAATAATATATATTCATATATATATATATATATATATATATATATATATATATATATATATATATATATATATATATATATATATATATATATATTATATATATATATATATATATAATATACTATATATAATATATATATATATATATATATATATATTATATATATGCACACAAGCGGATGCAGCCCCCCCTCCCGAGATTTATAACAGTTAAAAACGAAATTGAGATTACTAAGGTAATAATTATAAATTGAGCTCATCTACTTATATAAAATAAGCTCACTGGTCATTATCAGTCATCCAACAGAATTATTATGATGAACCGGGTAGGAGATGTGCGTTTTTTTCAGGAGTATTCAAGGAGTAAATTTTGTTTCTTACATCATACATTATACAAGTTGACTCAGCAAATCCTGGGTGCGCCCTCTATATATGCCTCTATAATTCTATATATATATATATATATATATATATATATATATATATATATATATATATATATATATTTATATATATATATATATATATATATATATATATTATATATATGTATATATATATATATTATATATATGTATATATATATATATATATCACCCCCCCCCCCCCCCACCCCCCCCCCCCCCCACCCCCCCCCCCCCCCACCCCCCCCCCCCCCCACCCCCCCCCCCCCCCACCCCCCCCCCCCCCCAACTAATAGATATTTTTAAAACTAACATAACTTGTTATTTAGATTTTGTTTCATCTGAGCATCCACCGTTATTTGAGCTTCTGATTATTATCAGTCATATATTTTTATGTTCAACATATATGATTTCTAAGAGAATTCTGTTGAGAAGTATACTCCTCATTCTGTCCAATTATCAATATGCTCAATGTATAGATGATACTTAGCCCAAGCCACTAGACGTATTTCAAGAGTTTTGTAATGAAATGACAATTGATCTTGGATTGATCAAGTCCTGGTCTGATGCAAACTTACTCTGCTTCAACGTAAATAAAACCGTCGCCTTGTTTTATAGAGATAACTCCCAGGATTAATTCCTGTAAAATCATACCATTAAAATGGTCGATTCTGTCAGATTTTTAGGCCTCTTTATCGACAATAATCTCAAAATACGCATATGCATGTCTACCTAAAAAATAATCATCGGCCTGTTTCGCCATTAAATCTGTCTCAAGTGAATTATATACGCATCTAGAAGAATTGCCTATTTTGCATTGTTCGAATCTCATCTTCGCTATGGTCTTTCCTTCAGGGGTTCATGTACCTAATTCTTCACAACTTGACACCATTCTCAAATTGCAGAAGAGAGCAATTCGTTACATGTTTGTACTGAAAAATAGGGCTAATTGCAAACCTTACTTCAAGAAAAATGGAATTTTGACGCTTCCTTCTTCATATTTACTTGCATCTGTGTGCTTGATTCATAAGTATTTTCATGCCGTATCCTTGGTGTCACAGCACGGGTATTCCACTAGATCTTCGGGACATTATGTTCACCTCCCTATGCCTTCCTCTGAATTAACAAAAAACTCCATCATTCACAATACTAAGTTAAGTTACAATTACCTTCCAGAGGAATTAAAATCTATAACTTCATTGGTCATTTTTCGGAAACGAACAAAATCTTATTTTCTTGATAGACCTTAATACTCTATAGAGGACTGCTATCCTGAGCATTGATTGATCGAAATGACCAAATTGAATAACACAGGCATCAGCTTCGATTGAGGAGGATTTGACATTCTCAGTTCTATTGTAAAGTTTGTATGTATTTTGTATGGAAATGTGGTGTGATTTTTATATCTAGGTATTACATTGTTTAGTTCGTATATTTTCTGATTGATGTGTATTTATTTTTATGTTTTACATTGTTTGTCAATGAAGTGTATAATTTTGAGACAATAAAGCATATTTTGATTTAATTTGTGAATTTACTTTTCCTCATTTTTTGGACTGAACCGGAAGATGAGGATGGGTCTTGAATGTCACTTAAGATACCTAAGTTATAATTATGTAGAAGATCTCGGAAAATGACTCAGCTTGATTTTAATGTCGCTGTTTATTATGTGTGGATGTTAATGGTTAAAAATTAAAGAAATCATTCAGTAATTCATAATTTTCCCTGCTACGAGGAAAGTATCACATATACTTTTCTGAATGATTACACTGTTTCTGTCTGAGTTTCTATGTATACCTAACTGAATGTCAGACTAATATAATTTTTTCAAATTGAAATGAGTAATTTGAAAAGACATCTAGGCCTAAGAAAGGACGAAATAAATTCTTGGAAAAAGATCGGAATGATACTTTTATTGTTCCAAATGTGCTGCAAAAGTACCAGAAATAAGAAAATTGAACGAGTCTAAGAAAGTGATTATTTCTGAGCATTCGTATTAATACTTTTCTTTACAATATAAGTGAAATCAGTGGGGGCACGAAAAGCGTTTCCATAAAGCATCAAAGTCATGGAAAAACGATATCACGATCAGAGTCGCTGAAACACAGATATGATGAAAAACTGCCGTCAGCCACTCCACTGAAAGTGGGACAGGCAACTCACAGAAATAAAAAGTTATTCCAAGAGCTTTATAGATGAAAGACAATAGCAGTATAATTCAATAGATGTTTCAACCACTTCCAAGTTTGCCATTAAACAAAGGCTGTGTTCACATTATTATGCTCATATACTTAATCTTTGAATTTTAATATTGAAAATAAAAAAAAAATATTTTGACAAACTAGTCTTCTCCTGTATAATCAAGAAGAATTGTTAAAAAGTATGGGTAACTTAGGTAGAATTCGAAGTCAGCGCTTAAAGGACCCAAAAAAAAGCAACAAATATAATTTCTCTAGTATTCGAAAAATTTAAGTTAATAAATGAATACCACAGGTGTAGATGAATGCAGGAGTTTCTTTACCATGATATTACCATTTATCCTTAAAACGGTGATTGAAGAAACGTCACGATGGTCACTAATAAACCATCAAAGCAATAGTCAGATATTTTGGCATATTGTCATCTTATCAGTATTTCCGAAGTTTCGTGAACATGTATAGTAAATATAACGAATGCGTAAGTTTAACAAAGGACCCCGCACATTTAGTTAGAAAAAATGACGACAGTTAAATTCGCTCAGTTTTGGATATATTATAGATACTGGCTAGCTTGAAACATATCAATTTTAAATGCTGTTCCCACGACTGGTTTAGGATATAGAGTGGTCCAAATGTCAATGTCCAGAAAAATCATCTTCAAAATTTTAAAAAGTGATGTTAACATATAAATTTTCACTAAAATATGATAACTTCACTGAAAAGCCGCTTTTTTAAGAAAGCCATTCAAATAACTTGAAAATGAGTCCGGCATATACAGGCTGTTTACTCGATGAGTTTGTGTATGTGGCTTCAACTTCGACAGTTTTATGTCAAAAAACTCTATTTCTAGCTCAACTGATAACAGACGATATATCAAATAGTGAAAGAAAATAGAGCTTCCTACCATGTATAGTTTAGAAAAAAAAATGGTGCAAAAGTTGTCTTTATTATTTGAAAACTTTTTATTTGTGAGGTACTGGAGAAAAAGTGACTCAATTTTATATCAGTGAGTCGAATAGTCTATAAAAGGCACATATCATGTTAAAACTGACGTTTATATACCGTATGTTCATTTTTACAGGTATACCTGGTAGATAAAAATGTATTAATTATTTTTCATCTTGAGTCCTATAGTAGCGAGGTTCTTGAATAAACAATTATTTTCACATTTGAATATTAATTTGGATTCGCGTTGATTACCGAATCTATAATTTTTGTGGAAGGATATTTCACGTGCGGGAGCATAAGAGAATAACCAAGGTACCACAACACCATTGCCACATGAGCACATGTTCCGAGTGTTCTTGCACCTGATTTGCAGGTACAGTAGTACCCCGATACCGACTGCCGGTCTTCATTATACTGAATCCATAGCTGGTACTTTGTAACATTCTTATATCTCGAGAATAGTCTCAACCTAACAAGGTTATCATCAAGATGAGCTTCATCAATTTCTAAATTAATATCTTGATCACCTCGTCTAGTATCCTGTACGTATGACGGCGCTAGCTTTAACTGATAGATGCCCACTGTTAGGTCCCGCAAATAGTCTAAAGTGAGCCGTGGGAAGTTAGGGACATGATCGTTCCTTACAGCCGTCCATCTACCCATCCTACGAAATAAATTCTCATTTTGAAGGAATTCAAGCAAATTATTAGACCTAGTAGCACGTTCCAAACATATTTGAGCCATTTGTTCGTTAGCTTGCATTCTTATGTCGGAAAAATATCTGTTAATGAGACTCGCAGCTATTCGGTAAAAATCACCAAGGTTAGGAGCATGCGTAGTCGAAATGATGTTCGAAAAAAACTTGAAAATGGATTTTAAATGGCCATTTCTTGATTCAATGATCCATCTTGTTTTTGTTATTAGCCTCGCTTCATTAGCATCTTCAGTTGATAACTGTGATTCTCCACGTTGGAGAGAAGGGGGCATCCTATGTCTGAAACCAAGTTCTTCCAAGAGCGGTAAGGCGTCACGATACCCGCGGTCGACTACGAACGTATCGTTTTCTTCGAACCAATTTCTCATCCCTTCAACGTCTCTTTGAAATTCATTTCGCAGAATAGCAGCATCATTGTTCGAGGCATCTGAGAAATAAGGACCAAGAATCGATAAGATATAACCATCGGGGGCAACAATCAGGGAGGGTTTAATAAGGTTGCGCCCTTTATGAACGCAATATGACTGACGTAAGGTCCGGAAATTGGTGCTTTTTTGCAAATAGCTATAGGTGCCATCTACATAAACTATGGCTTTGGGTTCGTTAGGTTGTGGATTATAAAGTCTATTTGCTAATTCAGTTACCTACATGTTGTCGTATAAAGTCTTGTCGTGTTATTGCCGTAAATCCCAGGTTGTTCGGTACGAAGTTATTCATTATAGACGTCCGTACAGTTGACACAGCTAAACTCACGCTTTGCCTCGATTTGTAAACGAAAATAACTTTGAGAAATTCGTCTGACAGCCCCTGTTTGAGTTTACAAAGTAACATTAGAAGGTCCTTTTCGATACATATCTTCTGCAGTTTTCATTAGTATACTGCAAAAAGTATACAAATTCCGAAAGTGGTCTTTACTTAAAGGACATAAAGCTTTGAATTCATCTTCGGAAAAACTGTTTTCGTCATGATACTTCCACTTTGTTTGATGATCAAAAGCGCCCCTTATCTTCTGAAGAAAATTTGTTAGTTGACTTGCCTTAAGGCTCACATTTCTGACGATGCAAGGTAATGCAACTAGTAATGGACTAGGAATCATTGAGTTTTGATCGAGATGGTGTAAGCATACTCTTGATCTTTCTGTGAGGTAGATATTGTACTTTAGGAAGATATCCACTCGACAACCAGTATTCAAATTTTGGAGATTATTTTGTTGTCGATCACAAATACAACATCTACTGTTTGAAACGTGTGTCAGGGTATTCAATTTCAGTATTATATGAGGGTCGTCATTTGCATCCTGTACTGCTTCACTTACTTGGAGGTAGCAATTTATACACAGTCTTGTGAAAAGCGTTATAGGTACTTCCTCCATATTTCGTTCCTGTCGTTTAGTTATAGCAATTTCTCTTTTTTCGGCATCGTCTTCTCGATCTATTCGTTTCATGTTCTTAAGGAATCCCTGGATTCCACAAACAAAGCAAAAGTGACGAACTTGATTATTCATTTTTCAATTAAAGTCACGTTTATTCAAACTCTGAAATGTAGCTTAACGAAGTAATAGAAAAACTAGCAACAAACAGTTACAACTAACCCACTAATGATAAACTCAATAAGGAAAATAACGTTGAAAGCGCAGATACTATACTAACTCAATGCACAGAAGATATTATTATTTGGATGAACACAGAAGAGCATAATTTTTTGATCATGGATTTTGTGTAACTCTCTGCAGAATTTATCAGCAGTCACATAATTCAAATCATACAGGGATACAACATGCATGAAGATAATCAGTTTTTTTCAACGTATAACTTAAGCCTTATGTCGTTAGAGTTACGAGAATGTTCGAATAACGGTCAATTGTTACTAATGAAAAAATAAATACTATATCCAAATAGATCTCATATTCATATGTAAAAAGAAACGAAATCCAAAAGGCGATTATTTGAGACTGCTTCCAACTATGAATTGTTGAAAGATGTCGACTGTACGAAGAAACGCTATGATGTGTAACTTTTTGCTACGAAGTAAATCAACTATGGATCTAATATGAGTAAGAAACATAGCCAGTAACGAGATGCTTCTATACTTACCTACCCTCAAAAGTGCAATATATTTTGAAACATGAGCTCATGATCCGAATCGAGACATTAAATTATGAATATTAATCTGATCAAAATTAAAGTGTAAAAATAATTCTTTATTCAAGAACCTCGCTATTATAGGACTCAAGATGAAAAATAATTAATACATTATTATTTATCTACCAGGTATGCCTGTAAAAATGAACACACGGTATATAAACGTCAGTATTAAACGTCAGTTATATGCCTTTTATAGACTATCCGACTTACTGATATAAAACTGAGTCACTTTTTCTCCAGCACCTCACAAATAAAAAGTTTTCAAGTAATAAAGAAAAAAACTTCGGAGACTTCAACTTTTGGACCATTTTTTTTCTAAACTATACAAGGTAGGAAGCTTTATTTTCTTTCACTATTCGAGATATCGTCTGTTATCAGTTAAGCTAGCAATGGAGTTTTTTGACATAAAACTGTCGAAGTTGAAGCCGCATACACAAACTCATCGAGTAAACAGCCTGTATATGCCGGACTCATTTTCAAGTTATTTGGAAGGCTTTCTTAAAAAAGCGGCTTTTTAGTGAAGTTATCATATTTTAGTGAAAATCTATATGTTAACATCACTTTTTAAAATTGTGAAGATGATTTTTCTGGACATTGACATTTGGACCACTCTATATCCTAAACCAGTCGTGGGAACAGAATTTAAAATTGATATGTTGTAAAGCTAGCCAGTATCTATAATATATCCAAAATTGAGCGAATTTAACTGTCGTCATTTTTTCTAACTAAATGTGCGGGGTCCTTTATTTTCCATACGAAACATTGTAGTATACACCCAACACAACAACTCCATCTATCAGACACACAAACATTATTTCTATTGTACATTACATAAAGTGAACAAGGAAAAAACTTTCCAAGGGAGCTGGTTATACGTATTCCGCAACGCAAAATCTGCATTCACAATCGGACGGTGAATTATAGAAATTGTCAAATGCGTTGCGGAATACGTATAAGTAGCTCCCTTGGAAAGTTGTTTGATAATTTTTTGAATTATTGAAGAATTTTCCTTGTTCACTTTATGTAATGTATGAAATTGACCATGGTCGACAAGTATGTTTTTCATGATTTGATTATTTCTATTGTAACTTTGATTCAATGATAATTTGATTCAATGATGAAAATGTAGTTTTGAATTTCATTAACGCTGAAATGAAATACCCATTAAATGCGATAAAAACGATTTTATACCTCAACAGAGTCATCCCTGTCGTCTTATTCATTGGAGGTGGATTTTGGTCATAGAAATTCAGTCCTTGTAGGAAAGACGTTGTCACCATAGAACAGCACACCTTGTCCCGGTCTGGATAGCATCACGTACTTCGAAAATTGATTAAGCATAAGATTTCGCAGTTTTATTCCGACCACGTAGCGACGAATCGATCAGAAAAAGCACTATACTTTAATGTTGGAAATTGTTTCTTGACTTATCGTCTCAGAGTAATAACGTGAGAATCGTTCGAAAAAACGACAACCGATAAATCGTTGGTTTCAAATATAGTACTTGCTTATGTATTGGGAATTATTCATGAAAATTTTCCAATATTTGTCCTTCATTTTTTCAACGATCTTTGAAATTTGTGTTCTGTAATAACTACATCTCTTTTCAGAAGTAATTTCTTCAAAAATAATAGACAATTCCAATGTAGTTTTCAAGTCCATTTTAGACCTTCTTGTCCACGATTTTCGACATTTTCTTAGTGTCTGATTCATATCATATATTTATATATATATATATATATATATATATATATATATATATATATATATATATATATACACGTACACCTGAGGCACTCAGGTGTACGTGTTCACATTAAAGTGTTATGGAGAAGTCATATTAATTTTTAGGAATTTCATTACCATAAACTCAATGAGTGCATTTTGGTTTTCAAAAAAATTTTCATTGATTTATATATCTTGATCTTTTCTCTATTGATTTGGAATATGCAATATATTGGTCTATTCTTCGAGAGCTCAAGCTTGCATAGAGCGCCATGTAGTTACTATGCTTATACTAGTAGAATATATTTATTAATAATTTAATGCTCAATACTAACAAAAATTGTTATACTAAATTAAAAATCTTCAATTATATCGCTAACGTCAATTTCCCTCATTCTCTACAAATTTTGGTGGGGGTCCCTTGAGAGTTGGGGGCCTATAGGATGCAGCCAACTCGAGCCTATTGGTCAAATAAAGAAATTTAAGGAACATTTAGGAATATTTTGGAACATTTACGGAAACACGCAACAGCAACGAAAATGTTCCTCCGGTGGAATCGTAGTTTGAAGGGTGACAAGTAGAAACAGTCAACATTTGTTGCCGGAACATAAAGAAATTTTAAGGAACATTTTCGGAAACACGCAACAGCAACAAAAATGTTCCTCCGGTGGAATCGTAGCTAGAAGGGTGATAAGTAGAAACAGTCAACATTTGTTGCCGAAACATGAAGAAATTTCAAGGAACAATTAGGAACATTTAGGAACATTTTCGGAAACACGCAATAGCAACAAAAATGTTCCACAATGTTACTCTATATAAGCATAAAGATGTTACTCTATATAAGCATAAAGATGTTATTGAAATATCAGTATAATATAATTGATTACGTCGGAGTTTGAAGCGTTGATATGTGTTCTAGTTTAGTTACCGTAGAACGGAGCTATTGTAGACTTTTTTTTCATTAATTTTAATATTGCAGAAAGAGTAATTAAAAATAATCTATTTTGATATACTTTTTGGATAGGTTTATATACGACCAAATATTATTCTATGATAAATAGGTCCCCATTCTTACAGGATTCTGAAAAAAAATTGTTTTAGGCCCGTCTAAAATAGCCTCGTGGGTCGGGGATATTTTAGAATCATTAAGAATAACGCATAAATTATAGTTACCTCGTATATGGGGTTAAATTGGAAAACATACATTTTTAAATCAAGAATAATAAAAGGTATATAGCATTGATAATTTAAAGAAAGGGGTGATTTTTGAAGACCGGGGTTATTTTGGAATGATTATAAAAACGCCATCCAGAATAGCCCCGATCTTCAAAAAGGACCATAACTAATATTGGGGTAGCATAATGTTTATAACTTTTTTGCACGATGATACTAACATCAACACCATTTTTTATATAAAACTTCACTGCTATAACTCTCACCCACGACGCACTAGCACTGAAAGTTTGACAGGCTCAAATATTGGTTGATTTTCCGCCTCACTTTCAATGTCTAACAGACCATTACCACGCTTACGAATACTGAAATCATCAAAAGTCTGAATGAGTAAGGTTATGTACTATACTATTACAGTGTAATTTACGCGGAATTGTGTTTTACCTAAACAGGATTGCCAGATGAAGTTACAGGTTATGAATTCTAAAATATCCCCGCATTTCCAATTTAGCCCCGTTCTACGGTACCACAAACCAATCACTTCTAAGATTGAATGTACTATTGAATAAATAATTAGTTCATCTTTTTTCGAATAATCAACATAAAAATATTTATTTTCATAGCATCGAAGAAATATATTTTATACAATTTTATTACCATTTCTTCATTGATTTTTTTCATTCAATTACTCTGAAACAATTTTTCATTTATTTACTATCAAACGTAGTGAATTTACATCTCTGTGCTTCCTACTTAAAACATTTAAAGTGACAGGAGCTTCGTTCCCACAGGGTGTCCCACTACATCTCTCGTCTTTTTAATCAATAAAAATGTTTTAACAGCTAGATATATCGCAGGATCATATGAAAAAAATTTGTTTCTTCAGCTCCTCCGAAACATGTTACAGAATAATTTCCATAGTTAAATCGATTAATTTAATTCAGATATGTCGGCATAGAAACCTATAGATTAGAGTATATTCAGTAGAATTATGCAGCTCCATGATCTGGATGATTATGACATGAATACATATAATTAACCTTGTTTATTTTCATTCAAGTTCACTGAGGATTCCGACATAATTTTCAATGTCAACTGCGACTCAATTGCATATTAGTGCTGCTGATTCTACACATGGCTTCATTCAGTTTGAGTTCTCTGATATCAAGGTAAATACTACCGATTTTTTGTAACAACTCTATTGGTTCAGTATTAGTTTGGTATACGTGAAAATAGGTTGTTTTCAAAGAGCTCAGTCCGTAATTACAATGATTGATAGGTATTAATTTATCAGCTCAATTCTGTTGAATAATGATAGTCGGATGATATATTATATATATATATATATATATATATATATATATATATATATATATATATATATATATATATATATATATATATATATATATATATATATATATATATATATATATATATATATATATATATATATATATATATATATATATATATATATATGTGTGTGTGTGTGTGTGTGTTATAGATATGGGAGCAAGAGTAGATAAGTACTATAACTGAATGAACATGTGTGAGCAGCAAAGCTTTGTTACTTAAGTCGTATTTTTGCTAATTGTTTGTTCTTTTTAATATACAAATTCTCAACCCTTGAGTCAATTTCGAGGCGATGGAGAAGAGCACTAAGATTGAATACCTGCAATAACTCATGGAATTTCTACATAGTGACGGTGCAAAAAACTGAAACCTCTGAATAACACCTACCTACTATCAATCGAATAAACTTATAAATTTTACTGCTACTGTGTGAATGCGGAAATCTGGAAATACTCAAAAATGCTGAATATATCAATATAAAAATTGAGGCGGTGGAAGGAATCAATCAAAATTTACAGTGTGCAATTTCCTATCATTAACTCAATCACAAAAAGCAGGGGAAGTGCGCACATCCAAAAAAAAAGAAAGAACACAAAACCTCTGAAGTAAAATGACGGCTATTGCGCAAAATAGTTGTAATTCCTTTGGTGCACTTTCCTAACATCAACTCAGTTCACGAAACAAATCTAACTCAGACTCTAAGAGCTGTGGACGTGCGCAAATCTTCAAACGCCACGAAAAAGTGAGAAATGTCTACATAAAAATGTCGGCAATCAGAGAAAGAAGTTTATATCGCCAAAAAGCACTAACTCAGCATCAACTTAACCTACCTACAAATTTCTAACATTCTAACTAAGTTTAGAGAGATCCATGTTACGGTTTTCCTTAGCTTCATGCACATTCCGAAAAGGCCTTGAAGACTTCCACACAGTTTATATCACCAGAAAGAACTATCTCAGCATCAACTTAACCTACCTATACAAATTTCTAACTTTCTAACTAAATTTAGAGAGATTTTATGTTACGGTTTTCCTTAGCTTCATGCAACTTCCAAAAAGGCCTTGAAGACTTCCACAGTTCGCAAAATTTACGCTTACCCACTGCCAAAGTTTCGACTGAATTTACCAAAAATTTCACCCCATTTGGTCTGAGGAGGGCCGCAGGAGATGGCAATATGGAGACATCAAAAATAAACTCAAAAATCGTGGTTCGGGAGTAGGGTTGCCAACTCTCGAAAGGACCAACCCGGGAGAATTTTAAGAAGTCGGCTAGGGGCGTGGTGTGTAAGAAAATGTCAATCAATTTTAAATTTATATTTACTTACTTTACTTTCGAGCAGCATCTAATATTTGACGGGTTTTCATCACAAAATCATAATCATTAAAGATCGAAGTTTGTTAGAACGATAGTTGCCTATAATTTTAGAAAAACCGGAGAAATTATTGCACCTAGGGAGGTAGGGAGGTTAACCATTATTACCGGAGTCTCCCGGGCAATCCTGGAGGGTTGGCAACCCTATTCGGGAGGTCTAAAACGGATAGACTAACCACATGCTCATTCCACTGTTGATTTCAGATGGGGATGTTATTTTCGGGAACAATACGACTAAAACCTAGAAGATTGATAGGCTCTTGCATTGTATATTTTGAACTAAGTTCAATGATAAACTGAGTGTAATTTGACATTTTCGCTTGTCAAATGTCAAATTAAACTCGGTTTATCATTTAACTTTAAGTTTAATAATATACGGTGCAAAAGTCTATATGTAACACTTCCAAAAACAAAATGCTTTCTGAAATATTTCAGATTATTCAAGTTTATTTATTTCTTGAAGATCAAATTATGAGAAATATCAGATTATTCTGATATTTCAAAAGCTAATTAGAAACAAAACAGAAATTCATGTTCAAGAGATTTAAAGTACATTTAGTGTAGTTATTCAACTATTAAATGATATTGTTTCTCAAAATATATCTGAGTGCACTAAATTCATATTCTGCCTTATGTCTCCTTATCACTAGAGTAAAAAAATCCGGACATCCTACTGCGTAGCACTAGGAATGATAATTCGGCGCATATGCATGTCGTAATGCCTATCTGAAAAACGCTATATTTTTTTATTCTTGGTGGGAAAAAATGGGGAAAAAAATTCCCTTATGAAATCATATGTGTTTTATCGATATCTGTTGGAATTTTTAAAATCGGACCAGATCCCAACTTTTTGTCGTGAGACTATAACCCTTGATATCACCTTCTTATCAATATGTCAAAATTGTCTAAGTGAAAGTTTTACTAAAATTATTCAATACGTCAAGCATAACAAATTTCAATTCGAAATGATGCATATGTTACAGATTGCCGTATAAATTTTATGTGTAAAGTTGGTAGTTTTATTGCAGGATACAAGTTTAACAACCTTTGGTCATAAAACAGCCATCTACAGCTTACTACAATACAGAAAGATTGGAAATAAACGGCCGTTTTAGAACTTCTGCAGTTGTTCTTTTTAATGTGTTATGTTTTGGCAAGAAACCGATACCCTCGAGCATATCTCACTGCACGTCCGTAATGGAGTTAAGTTGCCTGATAAATCAATGGAAAATGTACATAATTAATGAACCTGTTATGAAGATATTCAACTCGACATTCTCTACATAAACTTGATGAAGATAAAAATCTCTTGCGCTTTAAGCTGAAGTTTCATAAGTATTCGCTACTTGAAAAACTCGATCGTGTTATATAATAGTCGCTTTTTTATCGATAAGATCCTCACTTGTACTAAAAAAAGTCACTCGAAACTGAATGAAGAACGAAAATGCGGAGGCAACTGGTTTTTCGATCTAATCTCTAGTAATATGGTGAGAATGTGTGAAAATAAGAAGAGAGTTCATGATGTTTCACGATATACTTTTCAAACGACAAACCGGTTTGGAAACAAGGGATTTTTACTTAGTGACAGGCCAATATTTTCATCCTACAACCTTATTCAGTTTGAAAATTTCACTTTGTTATTAATGAAATGTATATCTCAATATACTTCAACAAAGGTATGAAACATGAAATCTCTACCTTAATTTAATCGGCGGCTGTTAACGTAAAGAGTTGAAACCTACAGGATAAGTCCTTAGCATCAACTCAATCAACGTACCAAATTTGAACCCTGTAACTCTAACCCAATCTGCAGAATATGTGAATCTGAGCTCAAAATGCAAAAATAGTGAAAAAAACACATTCTTAACATCGTAGTCCACGTGCGAAGTTTCAACCATCTACCTCAATTTGGGTGTACAAAGATCTCTCGAGAACTGGTCTTTTTCTCAGCTCCATGCATCCCCCAAGAAAATTCGGTAGCCGAATTTCCGGTTCAGTTATTCATTCTTACCTTATTTCCACATTACTTGCCACCGAAAATTTTCTCCCATGCATCTCTCCTTCACTTCCTTCCCCAAAATTTGGAGATACCAACATTTTGACTGAATCAACCCAAATTTTTGTTTTGTTCTGCCCCAAGATAGAAAATTTCAGCATAATTTGGCCTTATGGGGGCCCGTAGGACATACCTTAATGTACCGGAACAAAAATCTGTATATGTATATATATACATAAATAAATAAATATATATATATATATATATATATTATATATATATATATATATATATATATATATATATATATATATATATATGGATGGAACTGATGCAGGGCCACCTCTTATCTATAGCTCTAATACAAGCATCCAAATAAACATTACTGAAAAGCGATACCACATCTAAACTGGCAAGAACATAATTATCAGGGAGTTGCATCCTATTAAACCTCGTTTCAACGAGGTTTAATAGGATGCAAGGAATGTGAAGATGATGAACGTAGTGTTCCCTTTCTGGACATGAAGTTCATTCGCTCACAGGATAACAGTATTATCATCGATTGGTACAGAAAACCCATGAGTTCGGGTAGATATATGAATTACTTGTCGTACCACAAGGAATCCATGAAGGTGAACTTGGTCAAACAAATGAAACAACGTGTTCTCAGTATCTCTGACGGTGTATTCCACAGGAAAAACTTGGGCATTTTGTACAACCTATTTCGGAATAACTCATATCCTCATGTTCTCCTCAAGAAAATTCTTTTTAGCTCCACAGTGGAACCCAACACAATCAATGTTAATATTGTTATTGCAAATTTGGATGTTGCGGATGATGCTGGTTCAGAGCACTTGGTGAATAATAATTTTTATGCATCTCTACCTTTTATTTCGGGTGTCACTCCAAAACTTAGTAGAGTTTTTAAACCTTTTAATAACATCAAAATCGCTAATAAAACTGTCTTGACTATAAATTCTCTTTTTACTAAATTGAAGGATAAAACTCCTTCATTACATCAATCACATGTAGTGTAGGTACTGTATTCCTTGCTCTGATTGCTCGAGTGAATATATTGGTCAAACGAACAGGTTATTGAAGGACAGGATTTGTTCACATAAGAGTGACTGTAGATTACACCCAGAAAGATGTGCACTCAGCCTGTCTGGTCCACTGCAGGACAAAAGCCTCTCTCAATTTCTTCCATTTATCCCGGTCTAGAGCACCATGAATCCAGTTGCTAGAGATACTTTTAATATCATCCGTCACCGGGTTGGCAAATCTCCTCTGTTTCTGAAGGCTTGTTCCCTAGGCCGCCAAAAAAGGACCTCTCTTGGTCCGTTTTTCATTTGGCATCCTCGCGACATGCAGCCGAATTCCATTATTTGAAGTACGATTTTTGCTCTATTGCGTCCGAAACTACACTTCTTTGACGAATTATCTCGTTGAATATTATGTTCTTAATGTGATTCCTAGCATAGTTCGCTCTATAGCTCGATGGGTAATTCTCACTTTGTTTGCTGATTTCTGTGCTAGCGTTGAGGTCTCCGACCCATAAGTGAGGACTGGCAAGACGTACTGATCAAACACCTTACGCTTGAGGCATATAGGAATATCTGATTTGAAGATATATTTGCGCCTACCATAAGCAGCCCAAGTTAGTCCAACTCTTCGCTCTATTTGGCAGATATATATATATATATATATATATATATATATATATATATATATATATATATATATATATATATATATATATATATATTTGAGTTTTTCGATCGTCCATAAAAAACAATGAAATCGTAAATTTTACATACATACGTAAAGTGTTACATACATTTTGATGTATTAACAAAGAAAAATTTCATAGAATGTAGTCACTGCATAAATAAAACATCTTGGTTTCTGAATTTGAAATTATGGGTTAGATCTTCGTTTTTACTTTTCCAGGCGAACTGGGTGTGTCCTTGAAAAAAAATCAAATGATGTTATCCATATCGAATCTAGGAATGAGAGTTCAATTAGGGTATTTTCCGCTGCATCGAAAAGTTCTCATCCCAAATGAATTTTCTTTGTGGTGTTCGTCATTGTGCGTAGCAGTTGTTCTCATTGTTAAAACGTCCGAGGGCTGAATTTTTCCAATCATAACTTTCACCCTTGTTCAATATCTTGTGGAATCTTCATAGAATCGACTTTATGCATTTAAATTTGTCTCATTAATCACGATTATTCAGCCCCATTTAATTATTCAGCCTACTCCGATATCCAACGTAGTTTCGGATCCATCCCTTAATTCGATCAACATGTTCATCACCACTGCCGCAATCAGGGAAGCTTTGAATTGTTGGTCCACATACTGATCACGATTATGTGCCAACGATACTGGTGTAGGTGCAATTTTCGCATAAGGTCTCAATCATGCCCTGATTATTTGGGGATTATTTGAACTATTCAGATTAATTGTCAATTTCGTCAACGGTTAAGTAATCAGCCGTTATGGATGAATCAAGGGTCGGCCAATTCGGTTCAATGAGACTACATCGCTGTCGAAAGTCCTTTTCGGTAATCTGTTTGTTGAGTGCCTATTCCGTTCTATTGTGGAATTGACATAAACATCACGAAGTGAATACCCCAACTCGTTTTGTATGTTTGCATTGCTTGTATAGGTCTTCGACTACATATTATTCCGGATCATCGAAGCTCCTAAATCCTCACAGTTTCGGAGCGTTATATTTGAAATAACTAATTATATAAGGTAATCAATTGGAAACTCAATTAGAGAGTGTTTAGGATCTTAAGTTATATAGGATTGTTACGACCACTAATCGAGAACGAATTATTAATGTAACTTATTAATGACTGGACTGTTCTGCAATCAACATTTGTATTGAAATATACATCAAGCATATTTCGATATTTGAATTATCAATATTATGAAATATTTGTCCTAATATAAATTTATTTAGATGTTCTACGATTTCTTCTGCAAAATAAGTGTTTTATGACGAGTGATTGCTTTTGTTGAAGAATATGTATAGCTTATTAACAAAACTAAATTTGATTTTACTACGTTTATTATCACAAAATATTTTGAAAAATATAACACTGCGATTGCAATTTCGGTCACTAGACCATCATCGGGCAGATTGAGTTAAGAACTGAATACAAAATAAATTATAGATTTGCGCTTACGGGTGGGAAAGGATTATTGCAGGTACCTAAATAGACAAGAGGAACATATTTCAAGAAGGGCTAATCGAGTGAATTTCACAAATTGGTACAATACAATGTTCTTAGAAAAGTCATTATTGTTTAAATACACTAAATATAGGAGAATATATCAAGTCAATCTGGTCGTTCAGCAAGATATCTTTTGCATTATTATTGAGTTTAAAAATTTCTAATGATTCTAAGTAAGTAAGTTTGGTTCCTTTCGGTAATTTGTGCATGATTTGAAAATTATCTATTTGTGGAAATGGGTGGTGGTTTTCACGGCAATGATTTGAAAACGTTGAATCCGTTTTATTTTTCAAAAAAGATTGTTGGTGTTCTTTAAATCTTGTCTTGAACGATCGACCAGTCTGACCTATATATACTCCTTTACATACAGGACAAATCAACTTATAAACTCCTGAACTTTCAAATTTTGAAGTGATATCTTTGGCATTGAATAAAAATCCTGAGAGTTCTGTCTTAGGTTTGAAAGCAATTTTAATATTACATTTAGGTATGACATTAGCAACTTTTTCTGTTAGAGGACCAAAATATGTTAAAGATGTGAATTTTTCCGATTTTTCTACTTTTAATTGGGGATATATGCTGTTGTACGCTAGTTTAGTACGTTTCTTGTTTATCATTTTATCTATCATCCTTGTATGAAAACCATTATTTGACGCAATTAGTTTTATAGTCGAAATTTCTTTCGCTAAATTTGTTACGGATAATAGAATTGAAAACGCTCTGTGGATCATTGAATTAAAAGCTGAATGTTTATGGGAAAGAGGATGATTTGAATCCGACGGAATACATATATCCGTGAAAGTTGGTTTTCTATATATATCGAAACTCAAAGTATTATTATTATGAAAGATAGTTAAATCCAAGAAGTTTATTTGTCGATCCAATTCTTTTTCAATTTTGAACTTTATATTTGGGTGAATGCTATTAATATAATTCAAAAATTGATCTAATTGTCTCGCGGTGCCCTTAAAACAAGCAATTACATCATCAACGTATCTATGCCAAAAACTTATATGCGATGCTTTTGTAGAATTGAATATTATGTTCTCTATATGTGACATGAAAATGTCTGCAATAAGCGGACTTAAGGGGGAACCCATAGCCAGCCCACTAGATTGTTCAAAAATTTTGTTATCAAACTGGAAGTAATTTTGACTAAGACATATGTCTAATAAGAAAATGATATCATTTATTTTAATAATATCCATAGTGGATTGTTGCAAAATATCTAAGACAAGTGGTAAACACTCATCTGCTGGTATATTGGAGAACATATTATCAACATCGAAGCTAACAAGAAAAGAGTTAGCAGGAGTTACAAAGTTTTTCAGCTTATGTACTAAATCAACAGAGTTCTTTACTGTATATTTTGGAGTGAAATTAGTTAATTTTCTGAATGTAAAATTCAGATCTTTGGCTAATTTATACGTTGGGCTATTTATGTGAGAAACTACAGGTCGTATTGGGCTATTTTCTTTGTGGTTTTTTATTAATCCGTAAAGTTTTGGAGTTCCAGGGTTCATATGTATTATTGAAAAATTAGGTTTTGATAGTGTATTTGGGGAAATTTCCTGAAGGGCTTGTCTAACTGTTTTTTGAAATTTATTTGTTGGATCGACTGATATTTGTTTAATTTGTTCCGTTTGAAGAAAATTATTCATTTTGGAAACATAATCATTTCTTGAAAGAACTACTATCGCATCGGATTTAGTGATAGTTAAATTATTAATTTTAATTTTATGTTTCAAGGATTTTATGTCATCTAAATATTTATTTGGTTTTGGAACCTGATGGCTTCTAAGAATTTTTGAAATTTTGAATTCGGCTAACGCTGGTTCATCAGTATTTTTCGTAGTAAAATCAAATTTAGTTTTGTTAATCATGTTAAATTATCACGTAGTAACGACGGATTCCATCAACTATGTATAGATTAATTTCTTTGTTTAAATAATTTTGAAAATGCGTGTCAGAGGCACTATGGTCGTATTTTCTCTTCATTTCAGTTTTTTCTACATACAAATTCTAAACTCCCAAAGTCAATTTGGAGGAGCTGTGAAGTGAGCAAAACCTCAAAATCCACGAAAAAACATTGAATCTCTACATTGAAATGGCGGCAGTCAATAAAAAAAGTTGAAAATCCAAAAAGTCACTTTCGTTATATCAGATTGATCTACGTACCAAATCTCAACGCCCTAACTAAATGAAAGTTTGAAGATTGTAATAGTTACATTATATAAGTATGCATTAGATTTTTGCAGCACTCGGAGTGCATTATTAACTACTCCTCCTCCCAAAATAGAGATTGTCCAGCGACCGTTGGCGTGTACGTCACCAATTGTATATGACGTCGATCGTGAACACTGTTTCCAGACGTAATAAATAATCTTAAATCTAAATAGCTAACCCAATTTTAAACAAAATGAGATATCTTGCATGTTTGACATGGCGGGGATTTTTAGCGGTAAATTCAGATTGACCATTATTCCCTACCAGAAGTGTCTATCTATATGGAATCCATATTCATCGATCGATAAATCAAACTTAATTACAAAATCTTCTAGGTTACTCGGCGACTGTCAAACGTTAAATGCCGATTACCGGCGCGTTGGTCGAGAGGGTCCGACAACATTGCAAATTTTTCATTTAAATGACAACTTAACAAACATTCAACTTATTTTCATTACTCGGAATGTTAGTTTTTCTTGAGGGATACATACGATTTGATATGTTAAGAACATAATATTTGTCTAAATGGATGATCCCGTCACTATCACCATATAACTACTTTTTCAGAAAATTACTTACGACAGATATGAATTTTGACAATTTCGAATTTTATTTATTTGGGTAGGCAGCCTTGCGTCGTTATTTGCGCATGACTGTGACGTACACGCCAACTTAGACTGGACAGACAACAAGTTCTAGGGGGTTCCATTGTTTAATCTAGCTAAATACTTTGAATATGGAGAGCTATAAAGTTTCGCAACCTTCTTCTACCCTGGATTTACTTAATAATTCTTTCTAACATTTACAATAATAAAAAAACCATGAGCAGCAGAGCTACATCACTAAGGTCGTATTCTTCGCGTGAAATGCATCAGGATGCGCTTCTAACGGATTGAATTATATTTTGAGAAATTGAGAAGGAGAAAAATATTAATTTCAAAAAGCAAATTGGTTGCAGCGCGACTACGGAAAATGGTTGAAACTACCAAAAGGCATTTCCTCTAACTTAATCTGCAGAAGCTGTGGAGTTTGGCAAATTTTCGAAAACGACTACAAAACAAGAAATATCTACGTGAAAATGGCGGATTTTGTAAAAATTTACCCAAATTTTGATACTTTGAAAAAAGCATTTCAGTTTTGATTCAGGTTAGGTTATGTTGAATTTTGTTACTTCAGCTCTGATATCGTGGTTAGCTTTCGACTATTCAAAAAACATATAGAAAATTTGCGTTGCAAACAGAAAATATTTCCAAGATGTGAGAAGTTGTTCGGGTGTGCGATGAATGAGGTGTTTTTTTGATAACACGTGATTCTTGAATATTCTTTCTGGTGCACTCTTAGCAATCGTCATCAATTGCGGATGGGAAAAACTGTGACAGATGTTCGAAATCACCTAGTGAATGTGAACACGTACGGCAGGCCACTTGCAAACCATTATTTTCAGCAAATTGAAATCGAAACCGACAAAAATAAAGGATTTTTTTTTATATATTAATGTTCTTTTCTTTATTGTCGAAACGTTTTTTCTTTGAACATTCATTTCCTTGCTCAAACTCGAACCAAATAGAATATAAAATGAATTCACGGGCATTTCATAGACCATAGAGGTTTGTGGTGTCATATACACAGTTCACAACTATAAATTTTTAGTTGACGTCCTATATGTTTCGATTTTATAGCTTCTAGGACATATATCGTACACTATTTATCACATATCTGTGAAATTTTACGGTTCATTGTTTAGGCTGACCGAGCTATAAAAGCTGATTGTGCTATAAAGATTTTTCCTAGTTGATATTTTTGAATATTCAACTGAATATACTTTTGATCATTCGTGCACTTTTTCAGGTATTCAATATCATTGAAGTGATAATGGAGTAGCATGGCATATCAGAGTGAACTACCAAATATCGTCTTTATTCATCATATATTTATATTATATATATATATATATATATATATATATATATATACAGAAGCGGATTATCCTTAAGGCAAACTAGGCATGTGCCTAGGGGCGCGAGGGTACAAAGGGGCGCGCGGGCGGAGTTGTAAAATAAAGAAAACTTGAACTTCAAAAAAGACGAGAATCAGTAATTTTTGCAGTAAATTTTCATTTTTAAACAACTTGACCAATTTGAGTTCTGAAGAAGTTCAAAATAGAGCAAGTACGTAGGTAACAATGTATTCCGGTGATTTAGAAAAGTGTTTTGTCGATGAAGGTATTCATGTGCGTCCTTATTCAACAACGGTAGCTCGAGACGGAAAACTGCTTATTTTTGCAAATAATTCATTTATTTTCAATTATATCTAACTTTAAGTTACCAGAGTGTCTTCAAGGTTACTGTAAGTATACTTAAAAATTCGTGTTGAAAATTTAACCCTGTATCCCTGTTTAACTAAATAACTCGTAACTTGATATTTTTTTTTATTTGCCAAGTATTAATAAACTCTTAAAATTAATAAAAGCGCCAGACAATTCATGACGACGTTCGTTTCCCAAATTTGCCGGACCGAGAAAGAAATCCGGGACCTGCGCTCACGGCAGACATCTAGGCCACTATCTATACTATACTATCGAGTTGGAATTAAGTAACTATAATATATTAAAGTTAGTTAATTATTTAAATAAAATATTAGATACACTGATTTAATTCATTTTTATCCTGTTCAATAATTTAATTCATACGACCGGCGTGTAAAGCCAGTTATTATTGTAAAGGGAATTTCATAATTTTCGGGTTTACATGTCAGTCCTTAAAGCTTTAAAATATTATAAACCGAAATCGTATCTCATATAAACTCATGCTCTTTTTTTCTTGTACTCCACCGCATTTTCCTAAGGGGAGGTACATCAGTTTAGGTCAAACTATAGTACGAGTTATTTTTAATATAGGAGCGCCGATGAGATGCTTGCCTACGGCGCTCTGAACGTTTAATCCGCCTCTGTATGTATATGTATATATTATATATATATAATATATATATATATATATATATAATATATATATAAATATATATATATCTAATATATAATAATAATAATATATATATTATATATATATATATATATATATATATATATATATATATATATATATATATTTATATATATATATATATATATATATCAGATATTTTCGAAAATCGTGATCTAGGAGGTCTAAAACGGATAGAAAAACTGCTCCCGAACCTGACTGCTTTCCTTCGATACACTGCAATAGTATGTATTTTATGGAATGAAATACGACTAAAAATGACTGATTCAATTCTTAGTTAAGGATTTAACATCATCATAGGCATCGTTAGGAGAATATAACTAAGAAATAGATTCATTGTAAAATTTGGTTATTTCTATTATTGTAGTATAAATCTATTTTTTCAACCTTAGCGACCCTACAATGATTGTTGGTAGAGACAACTCGATGTAGTAATTTTTTTGTTATATAATCAAACTTAGTTTCTTTACAATATACTTTTTACTGTTTGTACCTACGGTTTAACGCTGGCATGGAACGGCTTGTTGGATTGTAAACAATGTACTACATAACCAAACTACTAATGTTCATCAGAACCACTAAAATTCATAGCCATACACAAACATCCATACCTGAACCAGGATTGGAACCCAACACGCCAGCTTCAGAACTGTTTCTTACTCACCCTCAGCTCCACAAGGAGTGTGTAATCACTATACTTCAACCAGAAGAATATCATCAATATGCAGTGAGCTCATTTGGATTACAGCTGTAATTTCATTATTTATTATGAGTTGTATAAAACAACTACTGAAATTATTGGGAATTACTCTCCTAGAGAATCAAAAGAAACTAAAAATAAAATTACTATTACACAAAAAATAATTGAGTATTAACAAAATATTTGATTCATAAAGAGTACTTCAATACTAAAAAATATTTCGTTCGGAAAATACTCCAATTAATAATAGCGTTATATAGTAATGCCTTTAAGTTCAATTATATTAATCAAATGAAATTGTGTGAAATATTTAACTACGCACCTAAAATTAAAATACATTAGTGAGATTTCATAAGATATTCACGAAAATTAATCACAAAACAAATGATATTTTCTACAACTTTGTTAAAAGCATAATTCACCTTCCAAATTATAATATACAAACATCGAATAATATTCTCATACCTTCAAAAGAAGTAGATTTTTCAATAGATACCTTGAAGTAAACGTTATTTTATATAACATTATTTTCGAACGAACGATATAGAAACTTGAATTGGAAAATTTTTGTTCAGATCACGTATTAGTAGCCTATTCATCATTTCCTGATTCTCTTTGGGCCAATTATAGACCGCAAAAGTAAGATCAAATGCTTTCTCCAGAAAATATCAGGACGCTAATGGATATAAATACGCTGAAAAGTTCAATCTCTATTACATACCTTTGGCCGAGTAAGATAGATCGGTAAATGTGGAATAGATGATATAAAATCTACCCCATTTATTGCCGTTTCTCTGGTTCTGTCTCAGTTGAATTGATTCTGAACTTGCAATGTTGAATTCAAGTTGCCATTCCAAGTTGTTCTTTCCTGTTGCCTGACTTTCAAAATCAAACTAGGCCAACGTGAAAACAAAAAATTTCAGAGAAAGTTGGGCGGTTCAATAGGGTTAATCATATTTCTCATCACAGTGCAAATATAATTATATTAAAACAATGGTTAATAATAACAATCTACACATTTATCAAAAGAAATAATGCATGACGCACGCTTCGGTGGAACTTCACCTTCTTCAGATGCTGCATCTGAAGAGAGAGAATAATTTACTGCAAAAAATTTGGAAAATTCCATATGTTGCTAGTGAATTCTCAGGTCGTAGAGGTTAGTGACTTGTTGATTCACTAAGATGGCATATGATTGCGACAATACATTGATCTGCATCATTGCTGAATGGTTCGAACCAGAGCTGACTTTCATCATAATTAATGGAAATATTTTATTGCATTTTTGCCAATCACACTAAAAGTGTAACATGTTTAGGAATTATGTTTCTCAAAACTCAATGAATAAATGAATTGATACCATAATCAACAATATTTCACAAGTGCGATATAAAGTTTCGGTTAGTAGGCCTTATCATTAATCTGGTTAAAAAAAAGAAAACACCAGTCGAGACCAGAGCTTTAAAACTAATACTACATTTTCACAAAATACGAGATATTTCAAAAACCATAAGGTTTACGTGTATTAAACCACAATGGAACTGGCATTTATTTTTATAGTCAAATACAAAAATGAAATAATATACAGGATATTCCATTTAAAAATAACAACTTTAATAATTTTGGTGTTTTTGGCACACACTGTACAACATGAAAATATTTTCAAAATATAGTCCTGCTAGGTCCCTATCCATCCTACAGAAAAAACTTCTATAAAATCAAATGTTGAAGCCATAAGTCTTCCTGTCGAATAACGTGAATAACCCTATTACGGTCAATCTGATTATTCAGGGCAGTTTTCATTATAAATAATGACCGATAGAATCGGGCAATTTAATAATTATTCGACAATCTAGGATAATTTTTTACACTGCTCGAACAATATTAATAATGCTACAATTTTTCTGGTCACTCTAATAAATTGACTGCAATTTGGCAAGACCATACACTCCCACAATCAGGGCTCCGTAGAATGTGCGAATCAAGATGTGGAAAATATGCTTTGTTCGCAGAAAGTGGTCAGAAAGCTTACGTTCTGTTCAAATTATGAAAAACAGAGCTCATCATAGTGGTATAAACTGCTCTCCGTATTAGGCCATGTTTGGAACAAAGTTAAGAGTTTGTCTAAAATGTTTTCTACCTACAGACGTTCTGCTCAATATCAATCGTGAATGGGACTTAAAAGTAATATTGAAAGGTGCAAAATAAACCAGTCAACATAACAAGGAGGAAGTATCTTCTGTTGATAGTTATATCCAATCTTCAATTTCGTTATATAAACCAAGTTCTCAATTTCCATAACAACGAAGGAGAAAAAAATGCCTTAGATCCATCTGATATTCAAGTCTCCGGTCATGAACTCGCGAATGAAGGTTATGAAAATTTCTCAGAAGATTCCGATGTGGATTAGAGAGATTTCAGCAAACAATTAAAGAAACAAGCTGAAAAAATGCTTTAAATCTCCAATTCAAAATACTCTACCGCTAAGAAGGGTGACACAGTGAGAGTTCGAGTCCGAGATGTCGACAGAGGTCGCCCTGATGGAAGAAATATTATGGCATTTGTTCTTGAAATAACAGATGCTATATTTGCAATATGTAAGGAAAAGTTTATTCGTGCCGAAGAAATTCCTAAGTCCAAGATTTCACTAAGAGAAAATGCAAGAATGTCATTCAAGACTGGGGGCCAGGGCTATAGTCGATGTGGCTGTAAATTTGGATGTAAATCTGACAAGTGCAAGTGCCGTAAAGAAAAAAAAGCTATGTAACTCGAAATGTCACCAAAGTGGAATCTGCTCTAGTGAATAAAATCTCTTGAATTTGACATTTTGTGTTTATATTTATATTTCTTGTTTGTTAGGCGGACGTATATTTCATACTTATTTACTTTAATATAATATCCTCTAATTTCTGTATGTAGAGAAATATCAATAATAATTTTCTCAAACTGCCCATTTAATTTCCAGCATTTTTCATAATTCCCGGGTAATGTGCCAATTTCTATATAATTTATTATTTTGTCACATACCATTGGGCACTTTGTAAATTGCCCGGGCATTATAAATAATACCCAAGTTTTTACATTGACTGTAACATATATATATATATATATATATATATATATATATATATATATATATATAACATAATAATGCCGCACATATTTTTGCAGTACACTCAATTCTCTGATATGTGGTACTTTAATCAGGGCAATTGATGTGTGAACCCTCGGTTTCATACTATAATAAAAAGAGATAACGATTTCCCTGATATTAAATGTTCTAGGCGAAATGAAAATTCAAATCGTTTATGTTCACAATATTCGGAAATCTACGGATTCATTTCCAGACTTTTAAGCAATTTCTGGAACATACTGATGAACTTCAATGGAAAATTTCAAGAGTACAGGAAATGACCCGACTGGTGTTTACGTTTATGGATGGAAATCAACGCTAATGAAAAATTTTGCACATGAATGAAAAACTACGCTGCATAAACAACATATTTGCATAATATTGGGCATATAATGCATAATTAGTTTCAAAATTTCGTATTATTATAACTTCACACAATCTCGCGAATCAACTGAATTTAAAACACCTTGTTCCTTGTTAAATTGAATATAAAATTTATTGATTTGATGTTTTTCTTTATGAATTTATTGGCAAAATAGAGATATAAAAAATTATATTGTTTCTCATTTAAAACTTATAAAACTTACTTAGATTGGGTTAAACATAGGAATATGAATATATTACCACAACATTGCATCGTTGCTTGCCGTTTTTTTTTGAGGAAAGAATATTGAAAAAATTGAGTTAAATTGAAAATTACTGCTGAGAATATGCTGATTGAAAGAAACAACGATGTTTCTTTGTCTCTGGTTGTTATCGAAATATACATAAATTCCTAGATACTACAAAAAAATTCCTCTTTGAATGAAGCTACTCTCTATCTATATATGAAAAGGTCCCAATAATTCAAAAGGTTTCATTTTGATATTGATATATTTCAAAGACATCATACCTAGTCTTTTGTTTATCAGAAGAAATCTCGATTTTCATCTACATATTGAAAAGTGCATTAATGATTTCAGATTATTCGTCTTTCATTGGAAAGTTTATTCGAATTGGCATTTGCAATTGAAATGAAAGAGATATTGAATCTTATCAAGCACAATGCAACTTGATTGAACTCAATATTCAACTAACTTTAGAAACATACAATCTTTCCAGTTTTTTGATTGAAGAGTTATTTTTCATGAAATATTTTTGACTAATCTCATCCCTATTTTATGTTGCGATTAGATATGTACAATGACTGCTTTATCTAACATTGTATGATTTTATAGTTACTGAAACTATTTTAATTTGCTTTATATTTTCTCCGTTCCATTGACAAAATTTATCATTCATATCATCTTACCATCATTTTACCTGATTCAGATTCTTGTGTGAACAAATCTTCTTATCTGTGTATTTCTAACTGTTAACAAAAACCTTCTATTCAATTATTTTTCTTAAAATTGTCAATATATTTTTTAATTTAAAGTTCCTTCTCACAGACGGATTGTTTAGAATATTTTGCCATGCATGTTTTTTTTTCAAATTAACTGAACTAGTCAAGGAGTTACTTTCAGAGAATCTCATTGTGATTTTCTATTTCAACAAATATGTTTAATATACTATGCGTCAAATTTGGGGACTGTTATCTCTAACATAGTGAGATTGATCGTAAGAGGAGACTTTTGAAAGATATAGCTTTAAATGTAAATGGTAGATCTCTCTCTGATCCTATGGAAGTAGCGGAAGCATTTGAACAATACTTTTCATCTGTGTGTGCATTAAGCTTACAAGATCATTATGGAGATATCCGATCTGAATCATGTACGACCCATGATTGATCTGAAAATACATTTTTTTTCTCTCCTGTTATAGACGATGAAGAAATTATCAATAATTTAATGAACTATACTGGAGCTGGTCCTGACTCTCTCTCTACTTAAATATTGAAAGTATTGGCACCGCT
>JARQZK010000723.1:757500-770000 GCA_030704885.1 Cynegetis impunctata
GAAATGAAACTTTCCTTTTAATCTTTGTTCAACTCTTTGTGTGATGATTTGTTTTATTGTTTTCTAACTCAGTGATTCGCTGTTCAGATTTCCTCTATTTTTTTTGAAAACAATTTGGATTCAATCATTTTAGTCTTCTAGGTGTATCAAGAATAAGTATGTCCTTCAAAGTAGAAAACGTCATCAAACCAAGTATGAGCAGGCTGGACAAATTCAGTTTGATCTTTTCTTAAATTGTATTATTTAGTGTATGTTTGAGTGATCACTCATAGAAAACGTCAACTATTTTCATTCTAATGAGACGGTTTTTCATGAATCAAATCAAAATTTTTGGTCTGAAAGCGAAGAATAGTATAGCTTTCTATTTTGTACAAAATGAATTGAATCGAATAAGCCACCAAACTGTTTATGTTTGGTCACTGCATTGAAACACTTACTTTGATATCCAGATATTTATGAACAAACGTACAGGTCACATTCAAAGCAGTAATAAAATTGAAATTTCTCAAATTATTCATCACAACAATATTCAAATCAGGCAGTTCCTGATGTTTGCATTTTGCATTCAGAAATATATTTGATTTGTTATCACTCGGGATTTTACTTCAATAAATTGGAAAATACGAACATTCAGAGCTATCATGTATATCCTGAGTTTTTTCAAACTTTCGTAATAAATATTTTTCGTTTCCGTTTCCATGAGGCTTTTTTATAGTTTTCAACTGCTGAGGTATCCTCAATCAAATCAAAGGCAAAAGAATGTATAATATATTTGTTTACCGAACAATAACGACAAGGGTAGTCATTTGATAGTTGAAATCAAATTCCCTTACAAGAGAGCTGACTATATAATTCACATAGTGACTAACAGTAGTATGACAAATAAATTCAAACATACAGTGTCACACACCTTGTTGAGCAGAGGTTGAGTAACCGTCGGTAAAGCAGGCGTACTAGGATCGAATCCTGGGTTAGCTATGGACGTTCGTGAATGTCATTCAATTTTTTATTGAATACATTAGTAGTTGGGTAGAGTAAATTGTTACAAGGCCATAAGTAGTTCGGAACTGGCGTTTAGCTGTAGGTCCATAGAGAAAAAAAACTTACAGTTGTTTTGATCTTCTGAGATCTCAGTCAATACACTAAACAAGGATTGGTTCTCCAAATCACTTCTTGTTTTCAACTATCATCAAGAAATCATAGTGCAAGAATATCTACGCCTTGATAAAACTTCTACTACAGTAGTTTACATTTTTGTCATATTACACTAATTATGTGATAGAAAAAAAGAATTGTGTTATGGGACACAGGCACTATGAAATAAATTAACAACGTTGCTTCACTGTTGAATTGATGGAATTTTTATTTTACTATGATTAAAAATGTTTTTAAAAATATTTTCCTCTTCAAAATCATAAATAATCTATAATAAGACACTTATATTATGCTCATAGCTTCATATTATATAGTATCTCAATGAAATAATCAAACACTGGTACTTATCCGACTTCGTCGTCGTTATCCTCAACTTCCTCTGAATCACTTTTACTATGCATTATTTATTAATAAAATAACAACAATACGCATACACAAATACAGCTGATATGCAGCCCTTACAGCGTTGTCTTGTTAGTCGAGTTAATTTTAGGCCTTCTTTTTATTCGCCAATTGCCTAGAGTGTAGTAGCGTGCAGTAAGGAACTGCGTTCTAGAAATGCTGACACTCCAGAAAAACCTGCTGCAATAATTAGTATCATTGGGTCAAATATGATTGTTAACTACAGAATACTTCTATTGTAACCCAACTAACCAGTTCCTTTGAAAGTATATTTGATAAAATCCAATTATCAAAATACATTCCTTTTTTGAATTCATAAAACAAAATTATTTTGTGATTATCGTTTCATCCAAAAAATGTTAATGACATAATTCATTGCCTGTGACTTGACTTTGACTTATTTTCTGTTATTCCGCTTCTACGAAGCAGCGCCACCTGACTCTGTTTTTGGCCGTTTCTTTAATTTCTCGCCATGTTTTACCGGTTGTTCTGATCTCTTCATCTATTGTTCTTCTCCAGCTCGTTTTAGGTCTTCCTCTTTTGCGTTTGCCCTGTGGATTCCAATCTAGTGCTTGTTTTTTTTATTGCTGTTGGGTCTTTTCGTAGAGTGTGCCCAATCCAATTCCATTTTCGTTTCTTTATTTGAGCATTTATAGGTTTTTCTTGTGCTCTTTCCCATAGGTTGTTGTTTGAGATTGTGTTTGGCCAGTAAATTTAATATTTTTTCTTGCGGCATCTATTTATGAATACCTGAAAGCTTGCTGTGATGTTCTTCGTGGTTTTCCATGTTTCGCTGCCATACAAGAGAACAGATTTTACGTTGCTTTTGAAAGCGAATGTCCCTGAATCGACACGAAAGAAGTACAGTGAGGTAAGATGAACGATTCAAAAAGATTAGTAAGTGGTTATTTATGTTCATGATCAAATAACACATATTCTTGTTTCAGGATTTATCACAATAAGCGTGCCAAAGATTGAAATAGTTAATCAATTGTTTAGAGTAAGGTGGCTTCTAATTAATGATCACTTTGTATTTTCTTGGAGATAATAAAGCTATTTAAAAACAGTTAATGTAAAATTATTTATTAATTTTTGACAACAAACTAAATTATTTAATCAAGTCAATGGATTTCGTAGAAGGTACAGGCCACTGTGCAAGCCTTTGTGTGCAGGAAACAGATTCATTTTCGTTTTCAGCTGGACAAGCTTGTAAACAAAACAACAATGCTGTCACATTACTACAAACTTCCCCCAAACCTGCCATAATGTGCAATGTTCACTGGAAACAACCCCATCTGATAACAGGATTAGCCAAACCTGGCTTTTTGAGAAAGTCTAATCTGTAACAATGAGAAAGTTATTGATAAAAAAATATAATAGTGAAATATAACATTTAGAAATAATAAAATTGTTTGCTATGCCTACCTTTCCAACAACAATGTAAGCAGAATCATTCATTTGTCGAGCCAAAACATCTTGGACATACCCAGACTCATAATATTTGTAGGCCAATAAAGATTTGTATGTTTTAAGCTTCTGTCCAGTGTAGAAGCTATGACTAAGGATTATATAATTTACCAAATCCATCAAAGATACTGAAGGGATTACTTCCAGATCCTTGGACAACTCACACCTCCAAATGAATATGGGTCTATATCGTCTATTATCTCCAATTTCTTGTCGTAGCGGGCTTTCACATCATCGGTAAGAGTTGAATAATATTTACTACGAGACATAACTCAAGAATTTGTTGAATTTTCACTCTGAAATACTATAAAACTCAAAAAAACAAACAAATGCATCTATCAATAACGAGTATCAAATGACAGTAATGACACAATAAAGTTTGTCTGCCCACCAAGTGAACATAGAGGACCTGTCAAAGTCACGTGACCTAAAATGGTCTATAGCCATTTCAAATTCAGTTAGAAGGCTGAAAATTTGTATATAAATTCGGTTGATGTTGAGGGAAGTGCTATTTGCAGGTTTCGAATCTTTCCTATCAACACCGAAATTTTATGTAGAAATTTCTAGCGTTTTTGTAGATAAGATGAAACTCCAATCTTGAGTATAAGTAGAATAAAATTTCTTGAATCTCAAGAAGGCATTTGACACTGTGGCACACCAAATTCTCATCAAGCGACTAGTTGGAATCTATGGGAATAAGGGAAACCCCTAAAAAACTTATCAAATCATATCTAGAAAGGAAACAGTGCAAAAAATACCAGGGGAGGTAAGTGAGTAAAAAGAAGTACAGTTTGGTGTGCCGCAGGGGACAGTGTTTTCAACACTGCTTTTTAATATGTATATAGATGGGATACTGTCATTACTATCTGAAAAGGGTTTTGTGTTCTGTTTTGCTAATGACTCTGCAGTAATTTTCTGGGGAAATAACTGGGACAATACCAAAAAAAAAGCGGAAAGTGCCCTACAAAAAATAAAAGGATGGCTGGTTGACAGTCTACCCTCACTAAACGTTGAAAAAACAAAATTTCTTGCCTTTTCACTCTCCTCGCAAACATTGCCTACTTACATGTACAACTGTGCATGTAGGGACTTTATTGAAAGAAAAATCTCCTTAAAGTACTTAGGAGTATTACTAGATGAAGGTTTCACATGGAGAGAGCACATTTCTTATGTTACAAACAAAATAAGAAAATTAATTTACAAATTCTATGAGCTAAGCAACATCCCAACACTTAATATATTAGAAGCAGTATATCTTGCTTTAGTAGAGTCAATAATAAATTATGGCATTGTAGTATGGGGAATTGCGGGGGTGACTATTTCAAACAAACTGCAAGTAGCACAAAAATATTTAATAAATATTATGCTCTTTAAGAACAAAAGATACTCAACTGATTTGGTTTTTAGTGAGAGTGGATTGTTAGATATTCGATAGTTACATATCAGGTCAGTTATAAGATTTATGTTGAAAGTACCTTACTATAAGGAACCAATCAACCATGGACCAGAAATGCGGCTCAAAGAGGTGTTATAAGTCAAACCCCTAAACTATAATACTATATGTCAGTTTCACATTCATTGGTTAGGTCCAAAATTTTTCAATAATTAATATTAGAGTTAAACCGTATTATAGATGTAAAAAAGAAATAAGGCTGTGGATACTTCAGAATAATACATCTTATTGTACTATATAATTACCAATTGAGTAAATTGAACAGAATCATATAAAGATATAGAATAAAAAATAGTTTCACACATCACCGTCACTTGTTTTTCATTGAAATATTATAAGACTGCCTAGAATATAATTGTTTTTATTTTTGTTATTATTTTAAACTTTTGAATGGAATTGGCATTAACTTGGTGAAAGTTCATATTCATAACTTTATAAAGAAATAAAAAACTAACTTTTCACAGGTTGAAATAAAAATCTATTGAGTAAACGCGTTTCGTCATAACATTGACTTCATCTCGTACGTAACCATGGTATTACAAAACAATCTATTTATACGAAAATTGAATATAACAGAGGGGTTCTTAGAGAAACTAAATAACAATAAGCAATTCATTCAGAGTTATTAGTAGGTACCTACATTGAACAGATTAAGGAGAGGAGAAGGGTTTACTTCAATCTGGTCGTTAACTAAATTTCCGGAATTTTTATATTTATTGATGATCCCAACCGTTGGTTTTATGGAGACTATTTTCAAATTGTAATATATTATAATTGTGATTGAAGGTATGGTTTTCTTGAATAAGATGGCACGCATAATTAGAATCAGTTTTCTGCTTAATATAACTACGTTGGTGTTCGCGTATTCGAGGTTTGAAATTTCTAATTGTACGTCCTATATAGAATTTTTCACAATCGTTACAGTCGAGTTTATGAACACCAGTACGTTCATCTCTATGAATTTTTGATTTGTTGTTTTAATCAGTTTTCCAATATAATAATTGCATACTTGCTTCCTAGAAGTTACGTATATCTTGAACCGACAAATATATTTTCGATGTTAATTGCCTCTTCTTTGGAATGGTGGTGAAGAAGACCTCAACTGGAACTTATATAAATAAAAGCGTGGCTTCTTCGAATAGAATCCGAAGAAGCCACCGTGTGGTGAAACGCCGCGTCATAGAGTGAAATATAATAACCGTTACAATCAAACATGTGTTTTTCTAATACCTAATATTTTTATGGGTTTTAACAAAGTAACGGCCACATAAATTCATTCTCTTCCAGGTCTATGCATTTATAGAATATTACTCTTCTTTCGTAAGCATCCTTAATATTTTGTTGAATATAAAAATAATAACTCGACTAGAAGAATTCATGAATATTTTTTTCCGATCCATAAATATTCGAATACCGAGCATAGCAAGTTATATGTGGCAATAAAAATGTATAATTTTCTCCCAATAAGTATTAGACGGTTATCTGTATATAATTCATTTCGAAAGGCTGTATTTTCGTGCATATTAATGTGTGAGCCATATTCTTTCAAAGAATTCATGGACTATTGTAGTACAAATTGAGAACAATATCTTAATTTCAATTTATGATGTTTCTTTGACCTGTTTTCATTTCATTATTGTATTTTAAGTGTATGATGATGATTCTGGAAATAAAATATATATTATTATTATGAAAAAACGACTGAGGGAGATATGACTCTCAAATGAATTCTGAGAGTCATTGGAAATGACTTTTCCGAAATATGTAATACAGCGAGACACGAGTTGTCAAACTTTTATGAACTTCCGCAATTAAGATATTCCCCGTCCATATCTCCGAGAGCTTCAGGTTTCAGGTGTATATGAGAGTTACTACTTCGAATAAATTTTGAATGTTAATTTAGGAAATAACTGAGATGCCGAAATGAAAAGAGGCGAGCAAAGCTGACACCTCATTGCAAGCGGTTCCGTTGGAATGACGGAAGGAATTTATAAAACTTCAAGTGATGCGTCCCGATTTTATGCTTTGATGTAGAAGAGAGTTTTCCATGAATGCTAAAAGTCAGAAGCAATTAAGAAAATTTACTTTCAACGCAATTTCTGCACTGATTCTTAGAATGTCCTTTCTGCTCAAATGATAATGAATGATAATTTTATCATATTCAAAATTTAGAAAACAGCGTCATTTTATTCATAAAATATAGTCACGTCTGAATTTAAATATAATTATATCTATAAATTTTGATGGTTGTCGATAACGCATAGGTAACTTCTTCAAAATTTTCTTCATTACTATATATATATATATATATATATATATATATATATATATATATATATATATATATATATATATATATATATATAAAACTTGGTTCACGGAATGATACGCGTGAAAGATTTGAACAATCTCGACGTTTCGGCTCCTTTTGCGAAGCCATCTTCAGGAGAATTAGAAGGGAAATAATTCAGAATCGTGGCCTCAATCTGCCTACTCCACGATTCGAATTAGGAGGAATCGGAAACAATACGATTGCGTGGTCTCAACCTGCCTACTCCACTAACCGTACTGCTTCCTGTCAACTCTGAAGTCTCAACCTGCCTACTCTTCAGAGTCAACTGACGGGCCGATCGTCGCGGGGTCGTATTTATAGGGGAGGGGGGCGGGTACTCACGCTCATCAGTGCGGGATGTACTCTGATTGGGTGTTACATGGCGACCACTGAGAAGTGATTTCCATGCCGATGGGAGTCTGTGACTGTCATCTCTGGTGTTCAAACAATTTGGACGTTTTTCTATTTCTACAGCTTCACGGAAAATTTGGGATTTGAAAGATCGGACGGGAGCAATAGTTCTTGTATTGGAGAAATCGATAATGTGGCCTGTTTGGGTGTGATGTTGGGAAAGGGCGTTGGAGATATCTGAGTGTCTTACTGAAAGTGAATGTTCTTTGGCACGGACCTGAATTCGTCGATTTGTTTGTCCTATATAAGAACGAGGACAATTGGAACAGGGAATCTCATAAACACCGTGATTTTCGTTAGGAATTTTATCTTTGACGGATCTGACCAGATGGGAGACTTTTTGTTGAGTGGTGCATATTGTTTTGATGTTCGTGTTTTTGAGAGATCTTGCGATCTTATCTGTTACTCCTTTGATGTAAGGAAGAAATAATTTAGGTGTAGATTCTTGTTCAGTGGGATTGGAAGGAGGTAGAGGTGGGGTGATGTTTGAGTGTTTGCGTATGTTCTTGTTGATTTGATATGTTTTGTAACCGTTCTGTAATAAACGCCGAGATTTTTCAAATCTTTCACGCGGTTCATTCCGTGAACCAAGTTTTTCAAATACTTCCGACCGCGGAAATCTTTCTGAACATATATATATATATATATATATATATATATATATATATATATATATATATATATATATATAAATTTATATATATATATATACATATGTATGTATATTGTTGTATTCCTCTGGGGCACTGCTCAGAGTACAACATTTGTACAGGGTGGTTACAATAACCTTCTGACACCAGGGCAGCTTTATTGAAGAAAAGCTCCGTAAAACTTTAAGGTTGAGCACTTTATTTCAGGAAAGCCTCGAAAACTAACACACCAATACGTTGCACTATTTAGGATTGAGTTAATTAGAATGTTGCACTATTTATGATTTATTGCACTCTATTGGGTCTGGATTATTATTGAAGCATAAGACATTAATTAATACTGAATAGATTTATGATTTATTATACGTAGAGAATGAACTACAAAATGGCATTACGACGTGTAAAGCACAAAGGAATCTACTGGACTTTGAATTAACTGAATAACATTACGACGTGTAAGGCACGAAGGAATCTACTGGATTAAAGCTGCGTAGGATTGCTCTGACTTATATACTTTTAATATAAATGCTGACCTAAGCAAACATAAATGGGTTAAGAAGAACAATAGGTTCATTGTTAGGAGGGTTCACAACAATATATACATATATATAATATATATATATATATATATATATATATATATATATATATATATATATATATATATATATATATATATATATATATATATATATATATATATATATATATATATATATATATATATATATATATATATATATATATATATATATATATATATATATATATATATATATATATATACATATAATACAAAAATGAAACTAGCTACATGAATCACGATGTCAACGATATCAACAATAATCCTTGAGCGAAGAATGTTAAAAACATCAAGGTAGTGACTGTAAATGGAGAAAACAAAAGATGGTGTGTCAGCTCGAACGCACGACTGGGGTTTACTTCAGTCGTACATCAGTTTTTGAAGTTTACTTCTTAAGAAACGATTTTCATATTGAGCCCGTGATATGGAAATTTTATGAGGAGTAAAATCAAGCGTTAACTAAAAGTGAAATGTAACGTTCCTTTGCGCAACTTACTATGCGCACCTTTCACTTCGAGCCATCAATTTACTACATGAGGGGAACCACTTAAATCGGACGCATACAAACACCCAGGGATACGGTGGGAATCGAACCCACCAACTCCGTCAACGAAGACGGCATAGCGTTACCTATACCTCTCCGCCACGGAGCCTCCCACCGCCGCATATATTAAGGTGTACCGGCTATTTTGTTTTTACAGTTGATGCATGTAATAAACTCCAAAAATAAACAACAAATTTCTGAAAATATTCTCCAGAGAAATATGTATGTTGAGATCAAATTAACAAAGGTTTCTGAGCTTTAGAATCCCTACCAACCCAGCTTATGTATTCGAGATAAAGGTATTATGAATATAGTAGATATCATGTTATCTACGGAAAACTATAGGTTAACAGTGAAAACGCTTTGTTTCTGAAAAAAATGCTGAGTTTTCAAAGTAGAAAGAGATATCGTCATTCAAAAGGGTGTCAAATGCTAATCTCGGCATGCTTGGAGTGAGTTTATGAAGAATTCAGACTTCGGAAGGCTAATTTCACAGAATTTCGTTTTGATTCAATAGCGATATTCATTGAAATCTACCTTATCTATTCAAATATTTCTCGTTCTGTTTTACAATGTCTCTATAACGCATAATTGCAAAATCATGAAATTCTCAATTCAAAAGGTATAACACGGTAATTAAATAAGGAATGCTCGAAAAACCACTTGTCAGTATAATGATACAGATGCACTAAACGAACACTAAATCTTTTTTTCTCACACTGAAATTGCAAGATTTTTCTTTATTCTTTCAATTATCCGTATTATCATCTAGCAGTTCATGCTTATTCAACAATTTGATCTTTCGTTTATTCTATTTGCAAGTACAATCAAACATTAATTACATTGATTGAATAACTGATTACATTTATATATTTATATCAGCATTGACCAATTATGTATTTGAAATGCAAGATGAACCTGACAATCAGCTTGATTGAAAAGTTAATATTGAAATTATATTCAATTCATGATGAATTTGTCAATCAGTTCCTAATTGCAAGATATATCCAACAACAACCTGAATTTTTAGATTTATTATTGTAGTTATAGCTACCAATAATAAAATTTACCTGACAATCAGCTTGACTGATACATGCAATAATCTTAATAACAAAGTTACTGTTAGGTTCATTTAGCAATTGAGCCTAAATTTTCAAACAATCGACGGACTAATTCAATTTGTCATCTACATCTAATAAATTATAAGATTGATCGGGTCATGAACACAATTGCTTGGTTAATCTAGAAGTTGTGGAAATTATATGATCATTCTAGTATTCAATCTATATTTATCTAAAAATATGCATATTTGAAAGACCATTAATTCTTTTGCGTTATGTCAGTTTGGTGTATCATGTTTAGTAATAGAAAAATTTACATCAAGAACTGATCCCCAAATTTGTTTAGCTAGTCACGGTGGGTCAAAAAAAAAACTGAAACTCTTTGTGATTTCATCTGAACCCAGCTGAAAATATTAACCATAATCCGAAATAAAAACGTGTGAGGAATACTCATCGTTGATCGCTTCCTAACCATTTCAACTGAAATGTGCTGAAAACCCCTACTATATCATTCAGTCTCAATTATACAAATTCGTCCGAGTACAGCAGGATTCCTCGAGCTGGCATATTCTCCTTTGGGGATACAATAAAATGGGCTTGCCAGCAGCTTGAATATTTCACGTCATCACACAAGTATGTATGATGATGCCTCATACCGATGTGATTTTCATTAGATTAATTTCATATATGAAAAGCATATACTATTGCACTAGGGCCCCTAATTATCTTTATCCAATATGAAATGTATTCAATCATCTGCACAGGCAGTATTAACTCCATATAATCGAGCAAAACAGAAAATAAATATTTGTTCAATTGAAGCTTTTTCTGACGGCCAATCCATTGCCGACATCGTGTGAGTAGCAAATTAGTGTACATAATGAAGAAGCTAGCATAGAAAATTTGTAGTTGTATTTTCCTGGAAAATAAGAATTATTGTACTCTATCGAAAGTCAATAGTCAATATTCAGGTGCGCATGACTGGTTTTTAAGACCTCCTGGGCCACGATTTTCGAATGTTTTTGATATGTACTACATATGTATATATATATATATATATATATATATATTTATATATATATATATATATATATATATATATTTATATTTATTTATATATATATATACATATTTATCTATATATATATATATATATATATATATATATATATATATATATATATATACATATATATATTTGCAGGTTTCCAGATATTCGGAAGAATTGAATTTTGAAGTTTGTGGTGCAAAAGTGCTGTGTCGCGGTGTAAAAATAGGGATCATCAGTATTTATAGGCCCCCATCAGGAAATTTTGATAAATTTCTCGAAAAATTAACTGCTGTTTTGCAATTCTGTAGTAGGTTAGTAGACAACTTATTTGTATGTGGTGACATAAATGTTGACTTTCTTAAACCTGAGTGTAATATGAGAAAACTATTTTCTGATGTACTTATTAGCTTCGGTTTGCATGTAACATCTCAAGATGCGACAAGAATATTCACCAATATTTCCGGTAGAACATCATCCTCAAAAGTTGATTACATTTTAAGTAATATTGCCCTGGAATATTGTAAATCAAGGGTGATAGAAGCTAACCTCAGTGATCATAAAGTTTTATCTGTGGACTTCGAAATTCCAGTGGATCGTTCTAACATCCAACTGACGAATAAAAAATATTTCAGATCCTTTTCTGAAAATAGAATTACGAATTATGTGACAAATCTCTCTATAATTTGCTTCGATGAGATTTACCAGAGCAGTGATGTTGATTCATGTTTTCAAGCATTCTTGGATACTATTACTGTTTTGATTCACGAAAACTTTCCTGCCAGGCGCATAGTCTCCCAGAGTAAAAACTGGATAACACCAGAAGTTAAGCAGGCAAGTCTTCATTTGAAGAATTTACATTGGTTGCATTCTAGATTGAAATCTGAACAGTCTTTTGAGATGTATAGAAAATTCAAGAAATATTATAATAATCTACTAAAAGTAACGAAATCTAACTTTTATGCAAATATAATTGAAAATTCAGTCAACAGAAATATGAGTGTCTGGAGTATTGTAAACCAGGAAACTGGTAGGAAAAATGTGAGACAAAATGTCATGTCTCTTAATTTGCATGGAAGTTTCTGTTCTGAGTCTCCTAAAATAGCTGCAGCCTTTGCTGAATACTTTTCGGAGATAACAACTGTAAGCCTTCAGCAACACTATGGAAATACTATATCTCTTATTTGCACAACATCTAAATTGGTGTCGCATACCTTTTACTTCTATCCAGTTACTGTGGAAGAAGTCCTAAATGTTATAAATTCGTTAAAAAACAAAAAAAGCACTGGTACTGACTGTATATCTTCAAGAATATTGAAAGTCTCTGCGGGGTATGTTGCAGGTCATCTTGCTCACCTGATAAATCAATCAATATCAACTGGCATTTTTCCATT
>JARQZK010000723.1:777500-800000 GCA_030704885.1 Cynegetis impunctata
TCCCAGCTCATCAATATCGATGGGTACGGTTTTAAAAACAAAATCCAACAAGTATACTAGCTCCAAATGCCATGACATCTATCCAATTCGAGGCACTCCATATGAATTGCTGCTTTCAAGGTTCCAAGTTCTATCAATGGTCACGTTCTTGATGTCACAGTTACAACACTCAACTTTAGTTTTTCTTATGGGCACCATATTGAATTTTTGAATAGTATTTTTTTCATTATTGCAACGATGTCTCACACTATAGGATCTCACACTATAGGATCAAGATTAAGAAAAATTCGATCTTGCGATGAGTGCATTAGAAAAAACGCCAACAATTTTATTCAACTAACTGACTTTTGACACTTCAATTGAATTTGGATCTGAAAGGTTGATATTTCCTAATTAAAAACTAAGACTTTTAATTAGGAACAGTATGATAAGCTAGAAATTTTAACTTCGGAAAACAAAAGAAAATAACCTTCCACTTCTAAACACAATTCTGTACATTTCCTCAGATTCTGGATAGCTCGCGATATGTCCCGTCTTCTTATTTTAGTCCTAATAGTGGTCATTATGCTTCTTTTCAGCTCATCAATATCGATGGGTACGGTTTTAAAAACAAAATCCTTCATAGTTCTCCATAAATAATAATCCAGCGGACAAACATCAGGTCAACGTATATCTCCTCTGTTCAGAATCACCTTACCGGGAAACATTTCTGACAAACACTCAGCAACTCTTCTATTGTCAACGAAGTCCGTAAGGAAGTCCGTCAGAAAATTTATATAAAGATCGGAATTCAAATTATCTTCACAATTGTACCATTAAAATACCGACCCATACATTTACGCCGAAGCCTTCTTGTGGTTGCCGTTCTTCATGTCCACGTGGAATCTCAGTGAACCAAATGTGTTTATTGTGTCGATTGAACATGCCCATTTTTATGAATTTGCATTAATCCACGAATATCACATTACGCAAAAAATTTAGATTTTGATCCAACTGGTTCTTTACAAATCTACAAAATTCACCCGTCGGCCAGCATCTTCAGGATGAAGAATTTGGGTGATGTGAATTTTGAATAGACCATATTTGTGTTTCTTCAGTATCCTCCACACCATTTAATGTAATATGCCAATATTTGTTGCAACGTCTCGTGTTGAACCTAAAAGAAGAAAATTTGAAACCTAGATTATTTTTTTCTATTCACTCACCGCTTGCAAAACTGCTATCTCATTTACGTTCTTTCTATTGTTGTATCTTCGTCCAGGCTTTATAAATGAACCAATTTCTATGAAGAAATAGAAAATAATTGTTAGCTTGTTGCTCTCTCTCTGAATACTGCTGGAGATACTTTTCGGACGTAATTTGCGCATTTCGATGCGAGGCGTAAAAAATCTGAAGCATATCACGTTTTTTTCCACTTGAGAATATCATTCTTCTAAATGAAATTAGAGAATTCAAAAGTTCTGACAGAATATTTAACTGAACTGTCAAAATTTTGAACTCTTCACAAGAACGGTTTTTTCCTAATTTTGATCAGTATGTGAGATTCAATCATATCGTGTGATACATCATTGCAATAAAAATAAAAATTTTTCAAAAATAGAAAAATTCAATATTGCTCCCATAAAAAAACCAAAGTTCTATTTTGTAACTCTGGTATCGAAAGCGTCTTGAAAAATACCATGATAGATTTAGATTCCTTGTAAAAAAGTGCCAGGCACCCTGTATATAAATATATATATATATATATATATATATATATATATATATATATATATATATATATATATATATATATATATATATATATATATATATATATATATATATATTTATATATCATCATCATCATCATCATTCAGCTGATACCAGTCCACTGCTGGACATAGGCCTCCCGTGATTGCTTCCACATTTCTCTACTTTGTGCCACCTGTATCCAATTAGTATAAATACGTTTGATTTCATCTGACCATCTGGTTGTGCGTCCCCTAATTCTATAAGCCTTTTGTCTATGCCGCCTCTCTATAATACGATTAGTCCATATGTTATCCTGAATTCTTGCAATATGTCCTTCCCAATTCCACTTAAGTTATTTCCTCTACTGCGTCGATCAGTCCAGTTAGGGCTGACTTTCAGAGATCATATATATATATATATATATATATATATATATATATATATATATATATATATATATATATATATATATATATATATATATATATAATATATATATATATATATATATATATATATATATATATATATATATATATATATATATAAATATATATATATATATATATATATATATATATATATATATATATATATATATATACTTATATATAATAAAGTATAAACTTTAAAATAAAAAACACTTGGCTTATGTTTCACTATATAAAAATATTTAGATACTGTATTTAGCAGTAACGAATAGTCGACATGTTTCGAGTTATGAACTCATTATCAAGACTGTGATGTGCGAGAATTCAATCTCAGTTATACTTATATATATTCTTCACATTGTCGTATAATTTACTTTTCTCATACTCTTCGGCTTCTCCAAAACATCCGAGCCAGTTTTCATCTACTGGTGTACAAAGTAAAGAAGACAACACAAGTTAATTGGGCATTTGAAGTTCGTCCGCTTTCTACATGCCCTGATTCAGACACTAGGCGTAACCTTCCTTGTATATTATGGGCCGTTTGCCACAGCTTACGAGCAAGGTCAAGAAATTATTCAGGTCTTTTTGGTTTCACTACGTGATCTCGCTTTTCTAACGATCATGGCATGTTTATGGGGCAATTAGGATACTAACTACTGGAGATCTACTTATTTCAATTCGATACTAGATACGAGAATACTTACCTATACATTGACAAGTTGGTATGTATGTACCTGACAAGATAGATGTATATTGAACATAAAAAATTATTTCATGAATAAAAATGATGACTGATGAATTTTATGATGTTTGGCACCAAACAAGCTCATATATATAGTAGAATGCTTGTCTTCCATTGCCTATATATATAACATACGGACAAACATTGTATTTAACATACCTAATAAGTGAAGAAACTTATTCACTTAATGAAATTTTCATATTTTTCATATACAACTCTAGTAAATTTTAATAAGTTAATAAATAAGATGAAAAGAAGTTTCGAGTAGGAAACTCACTTATTAGGTGTGTTAAATACAATGGTGAAAGATGAACTTGTGGAATATTTGGATCCCTATCAAATGCTCTCAATATAATATGGAACGAAAACTTAATAATCAAATCAAACTAAATCAAAATATGCAATACTGTCTTTAAAATTATACAAACTATTGACAAAGCGAAAATATAAGAACTAAACAATGTAAAATATAGAACTGAACAGTGTAAAACATAGAAATTAAAACACATCCAATCACATTTCCATACAAAATATATAGGGGGAAGTCGGTGAATTGTGCGCACCTAAGAAGCCGGGTCGATATTTTCTTGAATATAGCATGTAGAATTCTGAATTTTGGCATAGATATTCTTCATTGTATATGGTATAACACCAATGAATTAGATATCACAATAAAACATGTTCTGAGCTTGAGAACGAAATAAGACATAAACTGACAATGCGCATGATTATCCACCCTATGCGGGTAATTGTGCGCACCAGTCAGGGTAACTGGGCGCAACCAGAAATCTGTAAATATAGTATGGTGTATCAGGTATAATCAAAAGAAGCATTACAGAAGACATATAATATTTGTTAGAACATTAACAAAATATAAAAAAATTGTAATTTAGGTACAAAAATCACAGTCATATCCTTCATAGCTTTCAGTGGACCATAAAATGCTAAATCTAAAGTCTGTGAGCAATGACATGTATGTGGTGTGATGGCTAGAAATTCATTCTTGTTTTGCTTACAAAAATTATAATTTTATAGCTAAATTGTTAGCTACTGCATAAGAATATGCTAATTGCAGAAGTTCATTTCTTGTGACACCATAAAAAAGTTTTTCCATTTTTAGTATGTGACTCGCTAAACTCTTTTCTTGGACCTGTGAAAAAATGGGATGTGGACCCGCTAATATCACATCCTCCATCATATTCATCTTTCTTTCTTTTGCGAATTTTATATTCTGGTATTAAAACTTCCTTCCGTCATCTCTAACTGCTCCGTCATTTGCAACAAATCACAAGACTTTTTTCATTTTGTTTGCGTCCCAAGAGGCTTTATTCGTTTTGCGGGTATATTTTAGCATCTGAAATTATTCAGAAAACATTTTGTTTTATACTGAATAACAACCAAAACTTCTTACTCAAAAAGTTGGCTAATTGTGCGCATGGCGCACCATTACCCGACATGGACCTAATGCTTATAAAAATTCACCAAAATAAAACTGGAGGTTCTTTACCTTAGATGAATCGCTCCTACAATATCTAGAACCACGTTGATTATTTTAGTATAATTACCCAAACAAAAAAGTCCTCATTAACATTTTCAATCTTCTTTTCGCACGCACAAAAGTTAGAGTAAACAACCAAAATAGTAGTCAGACACGATGACAGCCGCGTTTGCCGCGGAAATTGCCCAAATGGCTGCGCAACTCTAACTATCTTCTAAGAGATGGCACGAAGTGTATGAATTCCAATCTTAGACTAGGCAAGAGAGTGGACAGCTAACTGAATACATTCTTATGTTACCAGCTGGCACCACGTAACCTTGAGCCAGCAGGCACTTTTTTTGGAACTGTGACTCTTGACCATAAGCTGAACACATCACCATTATGATCAGGAAAACAAAAACAATGTCTTTTATACAAAATTTCAATAAAACCACACTTTTTCACTTTGTCACCAGCACAAACGTTTGGACCAGAAAATGGAGTCGTCAATCGAAAAATGTAACAACAATCGCTTATTGTCCGGTGTGCGTGTTACCCGTCCCCTCTCTTTCCTAGTCTAAGATTCCAATAAATGGTAGACATTTTCTACTGCTAATATGCTGCGCATGATTAACCAATTTCCCCCTATACAGACTTTATATTATTAACAATACAACTTTTTCCGAAACCGAGAGTAGATAAGATTCAATTTGGTCATATCGATCAATCAATTCTCAGATGATTCATCTGGAAAGTGATTGTAAATTTTCTCAGAATTGCAAATAATAGACTTTCTTGGTAATTCAGTTAAAAGATTGCAGCATCGAAAATATTTTCATGAATGTTATCAAATTTTGATAAAGTGATACACCCCCCATTCGAAATTAAAACGTTTTCATCATATATAATTTTGAAATATAACCGAATTCATAAATCTAATGAAAATTTTATGTTTCCCTAAACTCAGAAACATTTCAACGATATTTAATTTTACATCTACAATTCAGTTACTCATAACGCGAAAAATATTTTACTTAAGCGCCCTGTAAACGATCAAACTTGTTTGTCAAATTTTAGGTGTATGTCAAATTATTTGATAGTCTATGGCTTTGTTTGATGCGTTTGTCAAACAATTCACGTGTTTGAAGTGTTTGATGAAAAATTGGAGTGACGGCATTTTTGACAACTAAATTCAAATCCGTAGTCGACGTTTTGAAAGTAAAAATGGATAAAAATGTAATTACAGAAAAAGAGTTTATATTGAACATTATCTCTGTTAATCGAGATTTACCGGTATTATGGAAATTAAAGTCGCAAGAATATATGGATAAAAATAAGAGAAGCAACAAAAATGGTAAATTTATTGAAAATGTGTCGGCGCGACATTACCGAAGAATATGTGAAAAAGAAAATTAATATTATGCGAACAAGTTTTAAGCGCGAATATAATAAAGTAAAAAAAATCAATGCTGTCTGGTTCTGCTACAGATGAAATTTACGTACCTTCATTATGGTACTACGAAGAATTAGAGTTTTTGTAGAAGTAGAAGAAGAAAAAGGAATAACTTCAATAATAATAAGGTTCGGCTCCTTTCTCCAAGTACCCTGTATAATAGTTCCAGAAAAACAATCTTCTGTGTCTATTTCTCCAAATCGGATGTAATTTTTTTGTTTCATTAGTAAATTGTGTAAATGACAACAAGCCATAACAACTATTCTTGCTTTTGTAGGAGATAATTTAATAGTTTTTTGTAGGATCTTAAAACGACTTGCAAGAATTCCAAATACGTTTTCAATGACACGCCGAGCGCGATATAAACGATAGTTGAAAATCCTTCTATTATCATTTAATACTTGTTTGTTGTAAGGTTTCATTAAATTTGGGAGGAGCTGAAAGGCTTCATCGCCTACAAATACGAAGGGCATTTTTTTAATATCATATGACAATTTTTCTGGTTCTGGAATCTGCAATTGATTATTCTCAAACAAATTCCAAAATTTAGTATTTTTAATGACTCCTCCATCTGACACTCTGCCATTTGAACCGACGTCAACCATAATGAATTCATAATTTGCATTCGCTATGGCCATAAGAACTATACTGTATGTTCCTTTGTAATTATAGTAATAGGACCCGGAATGCTCAGGTTTTATTAAATTGATATGCTTTCCATCTACAGCCCAAATGCAATTATCAAAGTTCCATGTATTTTCAAATCCTCGAGCTAATCTCTTCCATTCTTCTTGTGTTCTTGGTACCTGAAAATTAAAAATAATTATAAGATGCAATTACCAGGGAAAGTTCATCTTTTTCTAGGATGAATCATCGCAAATCTTAATATCACAAACATCAACATCAAAAAAACAACCATCCAATCAACTTCAGGGCAATCAAGAAAGAAGAAAAAGGAAGATTTGTAATATGAATTAATGAAATTAGCAACAGATCATTTTAAACAACCGGAAAATGAATATAGCCTCATGGCCAGAAACTGGGCATTTAAATTGGAAAGAATGTCAGCTGAGCTAAAGAGACTAGCTGAAAAGTTTATTAATGATATTTTGTTTGAAGCAGAAGAAGGAAATTTACATAGACATTCAGTTATAATAAATCCGTCCCATATACAACACAATCCGTACAATACATCTCCCAGTCCTCAGATTATATACACTCCATCTCCAAATTCCCACACTCCATCCCCAATTCCAAACGATTCACCTTCCAATAATGAACACGAATTTACTGAGACAGACTCTGTTAGTAATACTATTGAAAATGAAGATAAACAGCATCGAATTTTCTAAAAAGTTATTATTCATTTTAAGTTTAATGTTTTGTAAGTTTCAAATATAAACCTTACCTTAATATTTTGTAGTTTCTCATTTATTGCTTCGCAGGTTTCAATGATAATGTTGCTCAGTGTACAAGGTGCAATGCAAGCTTGAAATTTTAGGTCTTCAAAATCAGCGCCACTAGCAAGGTATCTCAGAGTAATTGATAATCTTTGAGAAGCTGGTATAGATTTGCGCATAATGGTGTCCATTTTTTCAATCCGAGGACGTAGTAGTGACAGTAATTCTTCGAAATTTTCATGGTCCATTCGCAGGAAGTTAGAGTAATCATCTGGTTCTGTTCGTAATATTTCCCGTAACAAATTTTCATGGGTAAACTTTTCTCTTAATTTAAACCATTCTCTAGGCCAGCGTCTGCTCTTTTTTTTCTTAAAACACAGTGCTAGAGTCAACGCTAAAAATGCTTCATCCGTACTGCTCATTTTTCATGGAACGCGTCACGTCACGTCAACGAGAAAACCGTAACTAAGGAAAAATTTGACAAATTTATTTGATCTTTGGTTTGATCGTTTATGCGATTGCTTGAAGAACACGTGAAGTTTGTCAAACAAGTTTGTCAAACAAATTTGATCGTTTACAGGTCCCTTTAGATAAGAAAATTAGAACATAAGGAAAAGTTTTAGTCGAATAGGGCTACGTAGAATGCCTTCCAACGGGTAACCATTATTCATTTTTTTCATTCAATTATGTTTAACTATTTCGATGTCGGTCCCTCCTGGGATACAGAGTATTTGAAAGCAGATCAATTATCTTAATATAATAATAGACATTCATTCATAACGAGTAAGATATCCTTCAGAATTCAGGCAGAAAAAATTATCATACTTGTACTGCAAAAGGGAATATTAAATCAACACAATTAGTGAGATATCCTGGCAAGAAATGCAAATGAACGGCAGGAGCGCACACACTAAGGACGTCAAGATTGAATAAGGAAGCCCCAGTAGAGTCATTCATTGACGCAAGCCAAGATGGAATATAGTATCAACCTCAACTCCGAACATTCTATGGGTAACAAGAAATACTGATCATCCAACCCAATTAACAATTTTCACTAGTTATTTGACCGTTGAAGACGTCGACCCTAATTAATCGATTACTCCCACGATATCCTGCATTTCCAACTATTCGTTCATCGCTTTGGTGGAACACGACACTTCATTGATACTTGTTGCGATTCAATTCTGTATCCGTGAACTTTTTTTTGTGAATGTGATAAATTTTATGTACAGTGTATCATGTTTGCCATAAACGATCTCATGAACAGTATTCACGAAAGTGACACTTTAGCCAAGAATGTAACATATAACTGAGATTGAACATCACTTGGTGAAACATCATAAAGAATAAAGTGTAAACTTTAAAATAAAACACACTTGACTTATGTTTCACTATATAAAACATTTAGATACTGTATTTAGCAGTAACTAAAAGTCGACATGTTTCGAGTTATGAACTTATTATCAAGACTGACTACAGGGTTTTTTTTTTTTTTTTTTTTTTTTTTTTAATCGAGGTGAAAACTTCAAAAGCGATACCGGTTGCGAACCCGGCCTGTGTGGGATTCAATAGTTGATATATATAAATATATATCAACATTGCCTACCCACTAAAAACACCTCTGTTCTTTCGGTTTCCGGGCATAAGCCTACTAAACCTCCAGTCTCACACTTAGATTAGGACTCTCGTGCTGCGGTCAGCACTAGAACCTGTTCCCTTCCTTGTGTCTATATTTCAAGACCCAAGTGTATATCTCTCTGCGTCGCGTCGCATTAATTTTGAAATCAAGTAAACATACCTGACGACTGCCCGTGGCATTCTCTGTCGACTGGAAGTATGTTCGCTTCATCCCAGGTTGGTTCGATCTTGAACAATGCTCATCACTCCGACCTCGAGATCCAACATCCATTTTCACACTCGTCGTCTGCAATGGCCATTACTCCGACATCGAGATCCAATATCCATCTTCACTCTCGTCGTCTGCAACGAGCATCATTCGTCTTCGAACCTGACGATCCGCTTCCATCCCACCGTGCCGTCCTCTGTTGGGCGCTGCTCCTTACTAGCGAACTGATGAAGAACGTGTCTGATGGACAATCTCTCAGCCCATCTAGGTCCTTCTTCACTCCTCGTCGTCTTCAGTTTCAGTCGCTTGCCGTCGAACTCACCGCTTTCCCAGGGCGATGCTGCTTCCTCGGTGGTCTGGTCTCGAATGATGTCTACAGGGAGAGTATTACATTACTACTTATACTATTTTATAAAACAGACAAAAGCGAAGGTGATACCTGAAAATCAATTTGTTCTTTAACAAGGGGTAATTGACTATTATGGGCGGAACTTATTTCGAGAATTTCAAGAAGGTCAAGGCGCTTTCCTTTGTTACCTGAATATAACAATTGGGTTTTGTTGAAATCCAGGAAATGATTAAATTTTATACAATATTCGGAGAAGCCAGTGGTATTTTTATTTTGTAAAATTGACTTTTTATGTTCTTCAATACGAATGTTTATATTCCTTCCTGTTTGTCCAATAAAGAAAGCAGGACATTCGTCGCAAAATATTCTGTAAACACCACTGTTTTCTCCGATGTTAGATTTTTCTTTATTATTGACCAAGAATGACTTCAAGTTTCTTTTATTTGTACAAATTGTTTTGACGTTATTTTTCGATAGTCTGTTACAAATTTTGCTACTCAAATTCGGCACATAATTTATTGGGAAGTATTTGGAATAGTGAACAACCTATGTATGAACGAATGAAAAGCACTGAGTTTTATTTTAATGTGTTGGTGACTGTCGCTGTGAATAAAGTATCTGTGAAGGTTGGTTTTCTATAAATGTTGAAAGTAAGAGAATTCAAATTCCTAGCAATCTGAACGTCTAAGAAATTCAAGGTACCGTTTTCGTTTTCTACTTCTTTTGTAAATTGAATCGAGTTGTAGAAAGCATTTATATATTTAAGGAAATTATCTAACTGCCTATCTGTACTGGTCCAAATACAAAAAATATCATCTACATAACGTCTCCATAATGAAACGTGAGTAATTAAATTATTATCAGAATTGAAAATTTTTTCTTCTAAGTTATTCATGAAAATTTCACTCAACAAAGGCGATAACGGTGGTCCAATGGGCAATCCGTCTTCTTGTATGTATATTATATTATTAAATTTGAAATAACTCTGTTTCAAACATAAATTTAAGGCAGACATTGTTTCGTTGTCCGCTTGAGTTGTTAAATTTGGGTTCATCTCTAGATATCGCTTAAAAATATTTTTAACTTCTTGAGTTGGCGTGGAAGGAAATAAGTTGATAACGTCGAATCAAATTAATTTAGCATTTAAAGAAAATTTGATATTCTTAAGATGATTAACTAACTGAATAGAATTTTTAATGCTATACTCCGGATTGAATTGAATTAAGGTGGGTAATTTCTCATTCAAATACTGACATAATTTATACGCAGGAGCTTTAATATAAGATACTATTGGACGCATCGGTCAATAAATTTTATGTATTTTTGGTAAAGTATATAAAACCGGGGGCGTGGGTTCATGGAACTTAAGAAAAAAGTGTTAATATCTGAAAAAAGGATTTTACTATCCTTAATGAATGATTTTATTTCGTTTTGGAACTTTTTAGTGGGATCTATTTTAAGTTTCGAGAATTTATCTGTATTAAAAAGGATTTCAGATTTTTCAATGTAGTTATTTTTATCTATGATAGTTACAGTATTTTCTTTGTCCGCTTTGCATATAACCAAATTATTATCCTGAATTTTCGATCTCAACTGTTTTATAATTTTTAATTCGAAATTATTGTTATTTCTGAATTTATATTTATTAATAGTCAATTACGCTTTGTAAACGAACAAATTGATTCTCAGGTATCGCCTTTGCTTTTGTCTGTTTTATAAAATAGGGTGTAATACTCTCATGTAGTCAGTCTTGATAATGAGTTCATAACTCGAAACATGTCGACTTTCTTTACTGCTAAATACAATATCTAAATATTTTTATATAGTGAAACATAAGCTAAGTGTGTTTTATTTTAAAGTTTATACTTTATTCTCAATGTAACATATATTTGTTTATTGAACAGATCTTTGATTCAAATCCGTAGTGCGTTAGGAACATACATACTGTACAATATTAGGATCTGAATTTGTTGCGAAAAAAAATCTACAGTTCTGGTCATCGTCCCAAGATGTAAGAAGGTATCTATACATTTTTTTATATCTGGCAGATAAACGCTTCCAACAATGCTTTTTTAACAACATGCTTCATACCCCAACGGTTTTGATGATATCTTTTATTCCAATTGTAAAAACTTGACAGCTAGTACGACAAAATGTCATATGTTATTTGATAAACAGCAATAAATCTGAATATTGAGCGTGATGATATCCATCAGTACCATATACATGTACTATGTACTATATATATGTATGTACTACTTCTCTTCGCTATGGCAAAGACTGCACATTCGTAGTCGTGAAGATTATCGAATCATCTTGCTTTTCTTTTCTGTGTTAATGGGAAATATTCGAGTTTGCAAGTCCTGATATAAGAAAAATATTGTATTGGTTGTGCTGGTACTGAGCAGCTCAAATTTTATCATTTATTTGTCACTAGTTTTTCTAGCCGTCTGTGTTAGAGTAATTTATTCATTCACAACTTTTAAAGGAGTTTTGAAGTCAAAATCATATCAGCCCAATCTTTTAGTTTTTCATAGATTTCTCAGAAAAAAAACAACTCAAATAGCTTTGCTAGTTTACTATGCAACTTTCCATTTCGGTTTCGAACAGACAGTATCTGATGACAACTGCAAGGATAATTGCAACAAAAAATTCATGTGCTTATTTGAAAGAGAGCATTTCGTTAAATAACAATGGCATGAAGCTGTTATCATCAAATTTCATATTAATTAAAAGCGATATGAAAATACATACACGCACGCACTATTGTTCGTATTCCGTATATATATATATATATATATATATATATATATATATATATATATATATATATATATATATATATATATATATATATATATATATATATATATATTTGAAAGACTTGGTTCTCGGAATGAACCGCGTAAAAGATTTGAAAAATCTCGACGTTTCGGCTCCTTTTTTTTGCGAAGCCATCTTCAGGAGAATTAGAAGGGAAATAATTCACATACGTGGCCTCAATCGATTCGTGGAGTAGGCAGATTGAGGCCACGTATCTGAATTATTTCCCTTCTAATTCTCCTGAAGATGGCTTCGCAAAAGGAGCCGAAACGTCGAGATTTTTCAAATCTTTTACCCGGTTCATTCCGAGAACCAAGTTTTTCAAATCTTTCTGAACATTATATATATATATATATATATATATATATATATATATATATATATATATATATATATATATATATATGTATGTATTATATATATTTATATATATATATATACATATATATATATATATATATATATATATATATATATATATATATATATATTATGTATGTATATATATATATATATATATTATATATATTATATATATATATATATATATATATATATATATATATATATATATGTATGTATATAGGGTGCTTCATTTTTGGGCAACATTTTTTTCTTCCCGCTGAAAATCTTGTAATGTATGGAAAAACAAAATTTCTGAGCATATTGCCAGCCCTTAATTCGAATTTCAACCCTCTGCTTGAGAATTTTGAATTTTATCCATTGAAATAACATTAAAAAATGATTTTTTATACGTTTTTCCTTCCGCTCAAACAGAAAAACATTTTCTTGGGAATTTTGACTCATGGATTCTTGTTATAGTTATAATACCCTACAAAAAAAACACGAATTTGTTACTCCAACGGGTTTGACGAAAAATGTCATTTAAGCTGAATTTTTATAAAAAATAGAAGTAAATTAAATGACATTTTTCGTCAGACCCGTTGGAGTTACAAACTTGGGGCTATAAGTTTTTTTGTAGGATATTATACCTATAACAAGAATCCATGAGTCAAAATTCCCAAGAAAATGTTTTTCTGGGTGAGCGGAAGGAAAAACGTATGAAAAAGCATTTTTTAATGTTATTTTAATGGATAAAATTCAATATTCTTTAGCTGTGGGTTAAAATTTGAATTGAGGGCTCGCAATATGTTTAATTTTAAATAATTTTATTTTTCCATACATTACAAGATTTTCAGCCTGGACTTGAAGAAAAAAAATGTTGCCCAAGAATGAAGCACCTTATGTATATACTGTAAAATCCAGAAGTTTGGTGAAAGCTAGGTTTTACCGGTAAAACCTAGCATTTGCCAACGTGGTTGATAAATGCCAGGATTTTATGGAAAATGAAAAATGTTTCGGGCTTTTACCATCAGAGTTTGGTACATGCTAGGTTTTACCAAGGGCGGTATATATATATATATATATATATATATATATATATATATATATATATATATATATATACATATATATATAATTATATTATACATTATATATATATACATACATACATACATACATACATACATACATACATACATATACATGTATCAGTGGCGGCTCGTGAGTTTTTGGTTTGAGGAGGCTACAAGAGGTGTTAAAAAATACACCATAGGCGAAAATTTTTAGGATTTCAAGGTCAACCGCCTTATAATTTAAAGAAAATCAAAGTAAAACAAGCACCCTAAGCTATTAATTTGTTTTCACTTTCTGTGTCTACCTTGAGACCTACAACTCCTATTTACAATATTCACAAAAACCCTTCTCAGCCAATTAATCAATTCATCTATTCATCAAATTTTTTTTTCTTTCACAAAATAGGTACCTACCTACCTACTTAACGAATTTGTTAACAGCTGGTGAGAGCAAATAAAAAGTTATTATATATTTTTGAAGATAAGCGGGATTTTGCGATATTTAACGTTAGCAAAATGATCTATAATATCCTCATAAAATTTTTTGTCTTTCGCCAAAAGTTTTACTAATTCATTTTCAATAGACAACAAACTAATATTTTTCAAACGATCCTGGCTCATTGAATTTCGTAAATATGTTTTAATTCTTTTAAGAGTGGAAAACGAGCGCTATACGGAAGCCGGTGTCACCGGGATAGAAACAATTAGACATAAGAGTTTATAAACTTGGGGTAAATCTTGATTCAAATCATTATCAAAAAGGTATGTAATAGTACCTCACATGATTTTCATTTTGCCCCAAAATTTCATTGTAATTATAAACAACACACAGTTCACTTTTTATGGCCACCTTATCAAAAAAAATTGTATTTTTGACATAAATTTTCCAAAAGGTTATCTGGAAAATTAGCCGAAAATCCGGTTAACAAATTTTTATTGAGTAAGTCGAAGAAATGCAGTTCTTTCAAATCAGAGAACCTTATTTCTATTTGACCCCTAATAGTATCCAAAATTTCATAAAATATTTGCTTATAGTGAAGCTCCATATCTGCGTAACTGAATTTCTTTCGTTTTGGGCTAAATTGAGTCGTATCATCAGTAGTTTGAAATACAGAAAATAGTTTTTTAAAATAAACTTCTGCACGAAATTCTGAAATTTTTTCCAAAAGAAACTTGAGCCGATTTCGTGAGTAAATTACATCTAAAAACTTGTGCTGTAAGATTTGAAAAACTATTTCTGTTTGTTCAAAAATTAATTTAAAGATGTTTAAAAATCCTCAAAGGAGGCTAAGGAGGCTTAGCCTCCTTAGCCTCCTTTGACTAGCCGCCCCTGACATGTATATACATACATATAAAAGTGCGCGCGCGTGTTGCCGTGAAGCTGTCCTGGCGCATTCGCCATTTCGTCTATGAAAAATTAGTCGCCGCAACATCTGCTTGGATGGTTATGTGTTAAGTTGGCAACATCGTACATGGATTATTGCAGGATTCCCCCGTTTAAGTCATTCCCTTGAACGGGGGAATCTCGCATTAACCGATGTACAATGATAAACCACGGAGAGCAATTATATTCACGTTTTATTTCATTTCGGTTCAAACGTTATTATTATTACATTGTAATACAATACAAGCTTGTTCTTCTGATTATTTGTTGTTTACTTAGTTTGATTTGTGAAAAGAATGAGTGAAAATAAAAGAGATTATTCCAGTGGAGCTATGAAAAGTAAATGTAAACAGAAATGGGAGGAGGTTATGAAAAAAATGCCCAAAATTTCTTAATTTTTTCAGCAATCAGCTTCTGTGAGTGATATAGATTGCAATGGAAAGTACTACTTATTTATCTACCACTAGCGAAGGGTGAATTTGGTTTTTTGATATAAGACATCTCAGTTAATCTTTATGAACAATTAATTGCTCTGAAAACATGCTTAAAATCTGAAATTCAAAATATTAATTCCACTAAGGAACTCATTGAATTATTGCTGATAAAATTCAATAGCCTTGCATCCAGTTTCCCGGAGGTAATAACAGCATTCTTTCTATTCTTGGCCTTACCAGTTACAACTGCAACAGCTGAAAGAAGTTTTTAGAAATTGAAACTGATAAAAAATTATCTAAGGACTTCGATGGGACAGGAACGGCTATCAGACTTGTCACTATTGTCTATAGAGGCAGAAATGTTAGAAAAACTGAAATCGTCTTCAGTTATAGATGATTTAATAAATCAGTTTGCCGAAAATAAAGCAAGAAAAGTGTATATTTAATTTGAATTGTTTTCTAGCTCAATTTCTAGAAGGAATTGATAACTTATGATCAATAAACGTTTATTTTAATTTAACGTAAGCATTTTTTTTTTTGAGAAATCTTTAATTTGGGCCCCCGCAACTAATTTTGATACAGGGCCCCTCCAAGGCACGCTACGCCAATGTTCAGGCATTTACTGGATAGCGAATGAACAATAATCCGCCGGCAAAAAATTTTTGTTTCGGTTAGTTATGCAATAGTTAATTATTGAGTTTTTGCTGCTTGAACATGAACATTGCAAGTATGGTAATTGTTAAACTATAAATCTGAGAACTATTTTTGGAAGGCTTCAAAACAGATCCAGGTCGAAAAAATTCAAAAAATTTTATTTTTCAGTTTTTTACTAACTTGCGAAATAAAAGATTTTAATCATCATCGAGAAAAATTTGTTTTCAAAATAATTCAAATGATTCGTTTTTTCATTATCGAATAATTTTTTCGAATTTTGATCTACTATTGTTTGAAAAATTATTATACACAAATGCGTTGTTTATGAGTGAATTGAAGAATTTTCTTTTTTATCTTTGATGCGAATGATGATTTGTTTTCAAAGCCGCTTCTGAAAAAAAAATTTTATTGCTTAAAAACATATGTGTTAATCAAAAATTTTTTTCTACCACATATAGTTAATATTGAGGAACCATTTTTTTAATAATAAATTATCTTGCATTCGATATTCAAAAAAAAAATTTGTTTCATTCAATTTTTCATTGATTATCTAATGAACAATTTGTTACGAATAAACAAATTTTTATTCTTCTTAATGTAACAAAAAAATCATAAGTTCTTGTTTGGGAAGAAATTTTATATTTTTTATCGAATTTTATGTTTACCTTTCTCCATAGCTACAACATACTCGCCTGATTTTCAGTCTCTTAAATTATTATAATTTATAAAATAAGGGAGATATGATTAAAACACTTAAGACTTACCTATTCGTTTTCCATTAATCAAAGAACAAATTCACGTTAAAAGTGAAGTTGTCAGCAAATCAGTTATTGAATTTATTGCAATGGTTCATAAAAATACCGCATTTTTTCAGTATATTACTTATAACTTTTACAATTTGCACGAGCGGAAATTCATCTACATGCTATTCTGAATCGAATGACACCTTGACATATTTTTCCGAGACAGCTGAAAGAGGTTGAACAAAAAAGCAATTACTGTTGACTAGACTATATAGTAAAATGATTTAAAACTTGATTATGTCAGGTCAAGCAGACGTAAAGATTCTGTCAAGACATGTTTTTGTATATCTGGCAATGTTTGGTAATAAACGGTACTTACGGCTAGGCATTGATGACGATCTATTAATTCAGATATTCAGTCAATTCCTCTGACAGAGGCCTCGGTAGACCAGCGGTAAGGTATACCACTTGTAAGCCGAGGATGTGGGTTCGAGTCCCACCTTGCTCTTGGGTGTTGTGTATGTCAGGAATTTAGTGGTTCTATTTATAAAGATAAATTGTTGGTGAATGTACTTCGTTTACAAGCCCATTGGCCGTTCGGAACCGGCGTTAAACTGTAGGTCCCTCGAGATAAAAAAAAAAATTCCTCTGACGAACAAAAAGCATCTATTCGATTTCAATCTTTTAAATGGCTTCTTAGCTCAGAAGGTAAGAATTTGCTATTGACGTATGAAAATTCATACAAGAATAAATCCTATGCGATTTAATACTCCAGCTCCAGCAGAAACCACAAACTTGCTCACATAAAGAATACGATTGAAAACGATGGAAAAACAAAATTTTTTTTCGAGTTACTGAATTCTCACGAAGCCCAGAAAAAGCTGCTCTCTAGAACATTCATTCATCAATATCTCCCATAGCTACAAGATTAAAGCTATATAATTACTTATTTACCACCTATAGTGAATCAGTTCATTAAGTGTCTGTACGCGATGGGGAGAAGCTTGATATAAATAATTGGAAAATCAATGATATTATGATAGAGGATTGGTAACTTCAAGTTCTCTCTATAGAGGCGGCATATTTCTCGCGCTGGACTTTTAACTAGCCTTGACTTTCAAACACAAAATTGTTGCTAGTTTATTTAATGATAACAATAAAAGAATCTATTATGTCTGCCTATGAGTGGCAGACATAATCTCTGTTTCCGTGTAGATATATAACGTTATAGATAAAATAAGATATGTAAGGTACGGTAGTCGACAAGCATTGAAAGTAAATAGATGTAAAAGAAAAACACTTATTGTGGTTGTTTTGCTATTGGAAACGAAAGGAACACTGCCGAGCACTATTTCTTAGTTTTTACCACGTGGTTTTGCTGACACTTGTACATTTCTCGTTAGCACTTGATAATATGTATAAAGAATACATTTTTATATCCACATATATATATATATATATATATATATATATATATATATATATATATATATATATATATAAATATATATATATATATATATATATATTGATATGTTCATTCAAAGAGATCTTCATGAAAGAGTTATGTTATACCTGAAGAAATAATATGCCTATATATATATATATATATATATATATATATATATATATATATATATATATATATATATATATATATATATATATATATTAAATATATATATATATATATATATATATATATTTATATATATATATATATATATATATATATATATATATATATATATATATATATATGTGTAACCTAAAGTTTTATACCTGGTGTAACTCTTGAGCTAAAAGGAAAAAATCAAAAATCGGGTGAATTCAGTGAACATTTTCGCATCTTCAAATTTTTGAAAAGGTAATGGCGGAGAGGAGCATGAGCGTAAATTCTTGAAAGAAGTGGCAAAAGAAGTGAAAATTAATTATGAATACATATCTGAAATTCAGGATTCTTTGACTTTTGGGGGCTGTAAATGGCTGATCGTTTTTCGAAAAATTTTGCACCCCTTCAACCACTCCAAATTGAGTTAAATGTGGGAACATTTATGAGTGGATAAAGTTAATTCGAGTAGAATGTATTTGGGTGGTATAAACTTTCTTGTCTAACGTCATTTTTATGCAAAACATTTTTGTTTTTTCGTGGTTTCGTTTTTCTTCCTGAAGCGTCGTCATTTTAATATAGAAATTTCATGTTTTTCTTCAGTTTTAAGGTTTAACTAATTTCCACAGCCCCTAGAAATTGACTTAGGGGGTCAAAAGCTTGTTTGTAAAAAACAAGGAGGTTAGAAAATGGTTTCAGTGAAATATCTCGGCTGGTTACGTGTTCTTTCGTAGTTTTGCTCGCATTAAGAATCACTGCATAGAATCACTACCTTGATCCTGAAAATTCTAAGTTTGCTGAAAATCCGTTGAATAAATTTCTTCAAATTTAAAAAAACGGTGTCTATGTCCCTCGACATTTCAAATGTAATTTCCATACGTTGAAAAATTATAGTGTATATTATATCAACGAGGAATTTTGTTAAACTTCTATCAAACCTTATCAGTATTGAATTGGATTCAAAAATATTTAATTTCAAATTGCCATAGCAACTCGTATAATTGATAGAATGCGACATGATGTAGCCCCAATTATTTTTATTTCTTAACTGTTTCAAAAGACCTGAAAACAACTAAAAATCGCAAATCGATACATGGAGCTGAACATTGTATTTTTCTGTATTCTGAATGTGTAGATCTTTAGATAACTATTCAAAAAATTGTAATGAAGTGAAAACCTTCTAAGTTTTTCATATAAAAACTGATAATATAACGTGATGAGAGCCCTTTCAGACTAGGATACTGTATCCGAGATACTGTATGCGAGATACAGAATTTAGGCCAGATACAGTCAAGATACTTTGTTAGAATATAGTTTTGTAAATAAATTTTATCAGTACAATATCAGTGCTGTACGGTGCTTTTTATGAAATGGACATTGAAGAGTGCGATATGCTGTGGTATATTAGCATCTGAAGAAGGTGAAGTTCCACCGAAACGTGCGTCATGCGTTATTTCTTATAATAAATGTGTAAATTGTTATTTTTAACCATTGTTTTAATATATATTTCTGGGCCCTAACTACAGTGTACCATGTATAATTTATTTCCGTAACTTACAATTTACTTGATAGTTTGCGAACAGTTACTAGATAGTAGTGCACTGATTAATACAAATTAAACATCAATTCGCTTATCTAAAGGGTTTTCACTTCAATCCGTAAAAACTTAAAAGCAATATAAATTAACCAATAAACTCATTATTTATCGCAAATAAACGATATTATTGAAATATTTCATTTAATTTTTGTTATCGATCTTGAGATGATTATTGTAAAAATCAGTAAGCTTTTGACAAATAATCGTCTTGTTTCGAGAATTTTTAATAATATAATAATTTGATTTATTTAGCTAATGAATTTATGCATTCCTTTTTGAATGCACTGTATAATTACTTTTATAAATATACCTACCATATTCATTTTGTTGAACAATTGTCATTTCTTCGAAATTTTCACACATCTATTTGGCAATTTCCACCCAACATTTTTGTTTTATATTTCTGTCGAAATGATTTTCATTACTTGTATCCCATATACAAGAATTCGGTTCTACCAAACTTATAAATTTCTCGTTATCAAAAACTTTATTCTCTATGGTACAATCCAAAACCGTTCTATTCCACTTCACTTCTACTAATAAATAATAAAAATATTGTACACGTATGCTATTGTGCTTTTTGAATCGCAAAAGTATGCAAGTCTGAACAGGTCCATAAGCTACAATGATAATTCGGTATCCCGGATTCGGATACTGTCGCCGGCGGCTGAATGAGCGAGATTCAGAAATTTAGTATCGCGATACGGTATGCAGTGTGAAAACGTACATATAAACGCATGTATTTTCTGTATCTGGGATACGCGTATCTCGGATACAGTATCCAAGTCTGAAAGGGCTCTAAAGCAATGCCAGTAGGAAATACATTGCTCAATCACAATTAGCTGTCAAACGTTAAATTCTAAAAATCAGTTTCCGACCAGATTTCTCAAAATAAAACGAAACTTTAAATAACCTCTGACCATAAATATAGTGTTAACAGTGAATGCTCGAAACAAGAAGTTATCAGCAAAAAAATGAGTAATGAGTTGACAGACTGAGCTCATTCGTTCAGCGGGGAAGTACACGAAGGCAAACAGTGAATGAAAATATTTACCTAGAACTATATTTGGTGGTCGAAAAGGCGTCTACGTTGCTCGGTAGCCGACACTTAGGGAAGATATCGTGACGTGAATGGAATGGTTAGCAAACATACAAAATGTTTATTTGCAGTTCGCTGATGATTCAATAAAATAATCTAAGCTTTGAAACCACACTTTATCATCGGTTTTGCCTACTCCAAGAGATGAAAGTTCACGTTTATTCAACCTCATGAACTTCCATTTATTCATATTAACTTATATCCTAAGTGTAACGTTTCACTGACATAATCGAATAAAGCCTCATTAAATTTTCAGTGGAAAAAATTAGCGTTGTTGTTCAAATATAATTCTAAATAGTTTAATAGATTTTCAAACAATTCAAAATAATCTACAAAATATATTATAATAATGATTTGCAATACGTATAATTGCTTAAGATTTCAACAGGCAAGAATGCTGAATTAAAAATCAGAATACAGGATTATGATGGATACTCAAATAAACTCATCTGTTTCAGGCAAAGAACTCGTTCTCAAGAATCGAGAGATTATCATAAAAAACATTTTTTTTTACGATTTTGTGTGTATTGTTCATTTATAACATCAATATTAATCATGTTTCAGAGGCCTCGGTAGACCAGCGGTAAGGTGAACCGCCTTATACCGTTTGTAAACCGAGGATTGTGGGTTCGAGTCCCACCTCGCTCTTGGGTGTTGTGTATGTCCAGAATTTAGTGGTTCTATATATAAGATAAATTGTTGGGTAATGTGCATCGTTCACAAGCCCATTGGCCGTTCGGAACCGGCGTTAAACTGTAGGTCCCTCGAGTTAAAAAAAAACAAAATCATGTTTCACCGAGTGATCAGCAAAATTTAGTGCGAGGATTATAAAACAGGAAAACCAAGAAATTGAATATATGATGAAATCTGATTTGAAGTTAGCCTCATTCATTAGTCATTCATTAGTCATTTTGTCATTATTCTTTCATGACTAAGCATTTCCATCATTACTAAAAAAAGTCATATGTACTCCTCACTATACTATCTAGGCGATAGGGTGAACGCATTCTGATTCACATTGTCCATCATATCACTATACGTAACAAATCAACAATGTTATATATATATATATATATATATATATATATATATATATATATATATATATATATATAAATATAAGTATATTTATATATTTATATTTATTATATATACATATTAAATTATATATATATATATATATATATATATATATACCTAGAGATATCAATTATTGGTATAACAGGTTTTTTCGAACATTACATTTTAAAATTAAAATTCATTGGACGTTTCAATGGAGTTTCCATCTTCATCAGCAGAATGTTCGT
>JARQZK010000723.1:807500-810000 GCA_030704885.1 Cynegetis impunctata
TTTAATAAGCTCGAAACAGCGGTATGTAGATCTTGAATCTGGATGACTTGATATTTTCAATAATTCACTGTAACATTGTTAATGCAGCTTCCTTGGAAGCTTGTTTGATAATTTTGAATTGTTGAATATTTTTTTTTGTTCACTTTATGTGATATATGAAATTGATTATGGTCAACTAGAACATTTTTCATGAATTGAGTGTATTGTATATTACTGTAGATTTTGCTGGATCATTTTTTCTTCCTGTTCGAAGTTCATTCATCCAACCAAAATGTAAAAATGTGTTTTATTAGGAAAATTGATGTTGAATAATCGAAATTTAAAACTATGTAAGTAAGATGTAAGTAAGTTTGTTTATTAAATAGGAAAATCCTAATATTCACAATACATTTGTTAAAGAAACAATATAAGATTGACAAATATAAAAAAAATTGATAAAATGCAACATACAACCAAAAAATTACACCACAACCACCAAATCCAACAGTACACATTCAAAATAAAATATAAACACATCCACAACTATATGACAGGTATTTTGAGAGTTTTCTCTTAAAGGTTATCAGCGTATTGCAGTCTTTAACTTCATCTGGTAAGGAGTTATACAATACAAAACAATACAATTTATTCATCCCAATAAGTATTCTTAATACAAATGAAACAAGTCGAAATAAAAATAATACAAAGAAAAAAGTTTGACAATTCAAAACAAAGAAAAATAGCTTCAAATATTACACAAACTTACAAACTCATTAATAGAATATGGTTCACAATCAATAAGATATTTACCTATATAGGTGCTTTTTGAAGACCCCAATACTTTCAGTTAACCGCAGACACCTAGGCAATAGGTTGAAAATTCGTTGCGTTTTTATTTATATATTTTTCAAAATAATGCGGATGGAGTTTTAAAAAGATCATAAGTCGATAGATATATAAAGCATGAAACGTTAAGATATTATTAGCTTTAAAAACACCTCGACAAGATCCTCTGTAACCTAAGCTGATCATAATTCTCATAGCTCTCTTCTGAGATAAAAAAATATCTTTCGCAGAAGGCGAATTACCCCAGAAGATAATACCATATGACATAACAGAGTTTATCATGCTTTTGATGACCACAAGGGTGTATAGTACAGAGTTTAACTTTTTTCTAGTTTTATTAACATGTGGAGACCATCCTAGGTGTATGTCTAATGTAATACCTAAGAAATTGACCATTTCTCCTAGAAGGATATTGTAGTCATCATTAATACACAAAGATGATGGGCACCTACTTTTAGTTTTGTTACCACAGAAAACAATGCCTTGAGTTTTGCTCTTATTGATGACTAAGCTACTGTCACTGCACCATTTGTCCATCTCCGCAGCCATCGTACCAACAATCTTTAAGCACGATTCAACATCAGTAGATGCAATGAAGAAGTTGCTATCGTCAGCGTAAAAAATGGGTGTGCAGCCAACTGCATAGCCCACATTAGAAGAGTGTTTATGTAAATAACAAAAAGTAAAGGGCCAAGCACGCTTCCTTGAGGGACTCCTCTTGAAAGAACCCTATACTCAGAGTGGTACATGTTACCACCTAAGTTGATTATAACTTTCTGTTGCCTATTATTCAAATAGCTTTGAATAAATCTGAATAAATCTGAGAGATATCCCGAATGCCATTTGACTCCAATATTTCAAGAAGAGTTGTGTGTATGACAGAGTCAAAGGCTTTAGATAAATCAAACATCAACGCCAAAGGAGCCTCCTTATTCTCAAGAGCAGAAATAATAGCATTCAATAGCTCAAAAACAGCTGTTTCAGTGCCCTTGTTTTTTGTAAAACCATGTTGAGAGCAGGATATCACTTTAAATTTGGAAAAAAAGTCCAAGAGCTTGAGAGTCGAAATTTTTTCGAAAATTTTAGAAAAGCTGGATAGAATATGAATAGGTCTATAGTTACTCAAATCACTGACATTCCTCTTCTTAAAAAGAGGCTTCACTAAAGAAACTTTTAAATCATCAGGAAAACAACTAGTATGGAAAGAACAGTTCATAATATGCGCCAGAGGCTTACTGATTAGATGGATCGATTTTTATAATAGAAATTGGAATGCCATCATGTCCACAGGAGTTGGAGGTTCTGAGAGATTTCGCTGCGGTGATAACCTCCTTCTCTGTGACATCGAAAAAAAAGAATGATTTCTCAATTTTTCCGAAGTTTGAAGCATGTGATGTTTCGAATTATACATCGAATAAATAATAAGTTTATACCCTTTCTGGTATTGGATCTGCCTATATGGAAGTTGTTTGCTCCTCTAGTATAATATTCGTGAACTTCATGATTGCACCTGATAAACCGATTGAAATAGTTTGGCATCATTCCTTTGATTACCTATTTTAAATATGAAGATCATTGCAAAAAAAGTCAATCTTTTGGTTACTGATTGCCATTGAAAAGTCTTTTGCATGTGAAGTATAGTTGTATATCTACTACATTTCAGAATAAATCTCAT
>JARQZK010000723.1:815000-817500 GCA_030704885.1 Cynegetis impunctata
TATATATATATATATATATATATATTTATATATATATATATATATATATATATATATATATATATATATATAATATATATATATTTATATATATATATATATATATATCTATAATATATATATATAATATATATATATATATATATATATATATATATATATATATATATGGTGGTTCAGGAGGTTCAAATTGGATTTGATAACAACAACTGCATTTCACTGTTGACTTTCCATACAGTAAAATAGAATCAATAGAATCAATCATAGATTTTTCGTCAAGTGATCAAACAAAACAATATTTGGTTTAAATTTAGTGTTCATTTCTCTGCTAATAATTACTGAGGCTTTCAGCAATGTTGGTAATATTCTGTTTGTCATAATTATGTCCTCTATCATAACGTAGTGATAGAGGGACAAACTTTCAAAATGTATGCCGCATCGGTTGTTGAAGTAGTTTGGCTTTAATGGTACTTTGACTGTTAATGACAAACATTATTGACTAATATGTTCAGGAACAAGGCTCGTTACAATTAATGTGATGGCTGTAGCGTCTACAGCATCCAGTATTCATGTAATTTGATTTATAACTGCATATAATGTGATCTAGTTAGCAGCCTATTTCCAAATTTATACATGACGAAAGCCTCAAAATTATAACATATAGGTACGAAATCATAATATAGCAAAGCGTATCACGAAAGCCCTGATCCTTGAAAGTTATATAATATGAACATCACTGTGAGATTATCTTTGTAGAAAAAATGCGAAAAAAGTTGTGGAATAATGAATATCAACAAAAGTCAAGTTATCACATTGCAAATCATTTTTGAGATTCATATTTCGCTCAGTAAATTCAACATGAACATAGCGAGTTATATAATGTGAACCGAATAACTTTTGACATTTCCGTAGAATGGCATGATATGCTTGCTGCAATATCATATTCTCAAGCCTCTCGCCTTATGGTAATTATGATCGTGAAATACATCATATCAACATACAAGATAGTTTCACAAATGCTGCTGCATGGCATTTAGCTAATTATTATGTTCCTAATTAACTATTTTTATCAAGTCTCGTATGAACTACTAAGCAAACAGAAATTCAGTGATTATACATCGCTCCGAGCTGCGACTGTGTTTTGTCGATATTCCAGGTTAATTCCAAGTTGGAAAGTTCTCAGCTACAGTTATGATTTAATTTAGGTCGACTTGATTGTCTTGATTATTCGAGAAAATGTAATTAGATTGATTGAATTGGATAAGTTCCTCCATACTAATAACTGAGTACTTTTAGGTTACGAATAAAATGCATAAAATTACTGGAACAAACCAAGAAGTTTGTGTCAGTCTGATAGTCCCAACTCCAATTAACGCGAGTGTTTCAAACTTGGAAACACCATCTAGGGCAAAGCTTATTATTTGTGAATACAATATTCATCTACAGGAAAATTAATATTGAAAGCTTAGTTTTAATACTAAGGATGAAACTCTTCTTAGGATTCTTGTATTGAATGTTCAATTAGACTATCAGACAAAGAACGTTAAATTAGTTCTGTTCTCGAAATAAAGTACAACTTGTTGGCCTCTTTATGGCAATCCGATATGAAATAAATTGGTCCTGATCTTCTCCTGAACCTCCAGCTATAGTGAGGAGTTCTTCGCTCTAAAAAAAACTCTATCTGCCCAGTGTGTCTCCTAGGATCTGCGTATCCAAATGGTATACACACCATGGCAGCACCTTGCTATAGATGTACCTTGGTTGTCCCACTCTTTCGAGCGGCTGCAAGATTTTATGTCGCACGATTCTGTTCCTGTGTTGAGCGAAATTCAACAGAATATTGAGTTATCATGGAGTTTTTGGTATAGTTAGACAGAAATTGGTGCGCTCGACTGTCAGGTCACTTGGGCCGGCCCTAGAGTCCAAAAGCCTTCGTTTATTCGTACTTTTCAGAAAAATGCTATGCATTTTATCGGGACACAACCTGAGACTTGAAACCTGTTTATATAGGTAGGTTCCTCACATGTTAGTTATGCTTACCTAAAGTGACGCCATCTTTATCAACCAGATCGTGGAAAATTGATAATTTTTGTCCAATTTCTTCCATATGTAGAACAATTTTTTATGAAGCAAGGGATTTACTCTGGGTGAGAGAAATGGTACGAGAGGAAAGTCACTCGAGCGGAAATACTCACTAGAAAATTTGTAGCATATCCATGTAAGAAAGTCAATAGTGTAACACTATTTCTTCAGTGATCGCTATAACGCGCTGATCGGTTATAAGCAAGGAATGAGATAAGGACACTGGAACTTTAACGCATCAATGGCAAGTAAAATTATATACAGAAATGTGTGTTCATTATTTCAAAAGCAACGTTTGCTATTTCCACTGGTCATGAATGACATAAATTATCCGATGATTCGATGTCTTCGGCAAGCGAGCTATGCAACAGATTACGTTTGCTGCAAGAGCACGAGAAATAACATTCACTTAAGTTTC